>JACXGK010003881.1:13782-26818 GCA_016801125.1 Novumbra hubbsi | reverse complement strand
ACTGGGCGGATGACCGCTACATACTGGGCGGATGACCGCTACATACTGGGCGGATGATTGATACATACTGGGCGGATGACCGATACATACTGGGCGGATGACCGATACATACTGGGTGGATGTGGTGATTGTAGGAGTGGGGTCTGTGGGGGGGAATGGCCTCCTGCTGTCTCCTTTGTTCTAGCTGCAGTTGCTCCTCTCTGTCAAACTGTTCCTACAGAGAGAAAACCACACCATCACAAAGATATGAAATAAGGCTTTAACGATTATCTGGGAAGCTTTTCAAATCATTAATTCAAGTAATAATTCAGTTCCTGAACATTCAGGTTCAACCGGAATCTGAGTTTTCCCCAACCTGAAGACTGCGTGCAAATGCCTCATCTTCTTCCAATTGCACTGAGCGAACCATTGCCTCAACAACAACATCGTCGTTATCATCAATGATGATCTCATCATATTTGGGCATCCTTCCATCAGCTACATTGGGAAAAGAGACACCAGAGGATCCAGAAAAACAAGCAAGAATCAGTGCACAGTTTAACTACTATCGCTCTGCGCATGCATTGCTTTTCAATCTGGTAGGCTAATTGGAAGCCCCATTTGAAAACATTCGCTCGCTTGAACATTAGCTACATTGGAACAATTGGTACTGAATCTTAACCTAAAACATTCTTGTACATTCTTTATCAGAGAAAGATTTGTTCCCATTTGGAAGCCATGGGTGAGGTGTCGCATCGACCAAACAAGTGGCTTATTTAAAAGACATTGGCCAAGCTGACAAAGTTACCAACCTAAAATCCCTCTCTGCTTTTCAAATTGTTGTTCAGTAAAGCACCACGTCCATTTAATGTAACTTTCTATCAAGTGAAAATATACTGAAAACAGTCCTGGTGAAGTCTATGGATGGAAATATTTAAAACAGGACAAAGAGGACATCTGGTGTAAATCAGTGAGGTAGTTCATTATTTGGCAACAGGTCTAAGGTTGATTGGATTCTTTTCATGGGGAGGAAAAAAGAACTGAGGTAGATAAACCAGCAAAGTAATAAATAGGACTTTGTTTTATCATGCATAAATGACAACTCTTCCCCTGTTTGACCTCACTCAACAATGCTTTGCGAAACATCAAACTAATCTAATGCCTTGCTTGGGCAGAGCTCAACACATTGCCAGGTGATGCAAATGGTCTTGAAATGTCAAGCCAAATGTGCAGGTAGCCAGGTGTTGGGAGCGCAATGTGGTCTGAGGTCCCCACACTAAACCACCTGCATATCAGACCACCTGCACATTCCATCCTGTTTAGAATCAGCGGAAAGAAAGCGTTCAACAACCTGCTGAGACAGGGTGGGATGTGGGAAGGTTGTCAGCAAAGCAATGGACCCCAGAACTCAAAAGGGTTAGGGTTAGTGTTTAATAGTATGGCTTTCTAAGACTAGTCACTGGGTAGAGGGTCACCTAAAGCTCTCTAGATGCCGCTAAGGACTTCCATCTATATCTACATTACAGAGAAACCATCAAGTCAAACAGATACACTTACCAATGGAGACAGGATGCTCCCAACCAGCAGCGTGTCCATTCTTCTCTGTGCTTTGCAGGAATGACACAGAGTCTGTGATGACATTTGCTGGGGCTTGCGCACATGCTGAGGCCTTGGAGTTAGACTTACAAGAGGCCCCCTTTTTAGAGGCCCTCTTCCTGCTCCTGCTTTGACTAGGGGGGCTAGGTTCCACTGTAGATCCCGCCAAAGGGGCCTGAGACAGTGTGCTTTGGCCAAACGCTTCCCTGCGTGTTTCCTCCCTTGAGGTAGGGGGAGCGCCAAGGGAGGAGGAGGATGACGACGAGGGTGGAGACGAGGAATTAGAACAAGGAATTGATGAGGGAAGAGGAGGTTCCAGCCAGGTAGCTAGAGACCAGTCGGTTTTCATGAGAGAAGAAGCAGGTACAAAACCACTGCTGGCCCACGAGGTGCCGGGTTGGGCTTCTCTCCTCATGCTGGTGGCTGGCACAGACACCTTCCTGCGTTTAGATGTCTGGTGAGAGCTTGGGGTCATGCTGAGAGACTTCTGCTCTCCCTGGGAAGGTGAGCTGAGGAGAGTAGCCTACAGGAAAACTGCAAGTTTAGGATGCCGCTACATCGAATGTCAACTTTGTATTTTTTTTGCAAGAACACCAAGTAATTGCTCTCGGGATCGGGTTTACATACCGAGTTGGAAATACCATCATACCGATGTCGTCTTCTGTGGCACTTCTGGGGGCTACAGACACAAAGGGATAAAATTTTTACAAAATATACATATCATAGAAAGCAAGACTACAAAACCTACATTTTGGTATTCTGCGGTCTGCTTTTTTCCGGGGAGATACAGATAACGTTTTTTCACTGCTAGTTAATAAATGAATAGCATATAATCAAGTATTGTTAACGCCTAAGAAGACTGGACGGCTCTTCTAATAACCCTAAATCTAAAGAAATAAATACTTCTGAAGAAAAACTATTCTGGGTCTTTTTTCAAGAGTACGTTTTATGTCAGAAATTGGCCATTAGAAAGGGAGATCAGCTGATTGTTTATTTTAAGTAAACATAACCAACACCTGGATCATTCATAGCACATTATCTCGTAAGCTTACCTAGCAGAACCAGGATAATTATAACCATATTCAAAACTTGGCTCTATATCGGTCAGCAGCAATGTACCTGGGTGTCTCATGCAAAATGACAGGAGGCTCATTGAAGGTGCCATCGCTGAGGTCACCAAAGAGCAAGTCACTGTCATTCAGCAGGCACGCCTGATTCAGGGGTTCTGTAGTTTCTAGATCCTCCAAGTCCTGCAGCGGACTGCTGGGCTCCAAGTTCTCCAGAGTATTGTCCATGACTAGAAAGATGGAGCTACTCGTACACGTAATGACCGTCCACACATTGTCAAAGCTGTAAAATAAAAGCAAACAAACACATTCATACTAGCCCAACATGTTTTGTTTGTAAATTGCAAGGTGATAGAAGGCTCTAACTTAGGAAAAAAATGCCTACTTTAACTTACGGTACTAGTTCGACTGACATTTCATTAAAGTGTATTGTTTATCAAAACTAGACAGATCGAATGAGGAAAATTACTAAAACAATGCGCATGAACGTAATCAATGTCGTTGTATTGTTGGCTGTTAGACAATGTACTTAACTAGTCAAAGGCAAATCTCGAGTTGTGAAGCTTCTAGCACGTTATTTACTACTACTATTAAGCAATGTGTTAAACCAAAGTCATAGACTATTGTCACTGTGCTACCCCTAACTACTACTAGGCCAGACATGCAGTTACAGGCAACTTGAATTCTGGGTAGAGGAGCACAGCGGTTCTGACAGTATGGGCATCCTTGCACTTGCTGAGCAGTGCCAACATGTCCATTGTCATTCACCATTAGCCGCAGCCCACGTGATGATAAACAGGAAAAACAGCAATTCGTTGCATAGCATTTAAAACAAACTTCGAGCAGTACTGTAGTTAAACCCACTGGGGCTATAAACTGTAAAAATGATTTCAAATAGTATTTCTGTGTTATCTTGGATACATGTTTTGATCTTCCCAAAATATTGTTACATTCAGTAGTTTGTTATTCGCACACAATACAAAAAGTTAGCTACGTTTAACTAACGCAACTTACACTACTAGCGACGTACAATATCCGTAGAGGCTACAAATACATATATGCCGAACTAGCTAACTACGTAGAAAACTAGCATCTGACTCCATTATAAGATGTGTTCCTTCCAAACCCCGATTGAGTTGATTCCCTGAATGGCTCATCCGAATTAGACGTGTGTTGCGTCATTCCAACACGGTGTGAATGCAACCAGGTACAGTAAATACAAAACAGCCACACGCAGAAACACGTACGCTTGTACTGAAAAAAAAAACTGGGAATATAAACGGGCCTGTATGGGACGTTGCCTTGCTGTGTTACCATTTTCGCTCCTGTACCGACTACTGTAAGAAACATCTTAGGTAGCAACACATATAACGTAGTTTCTTACTTTCACATCAATCACACCATACTTCGTGATGTGCTTCCAACCGGCCCTTTGTTCCGCAAACCATAAAGCTAATCCATTACAAAATTCATCGACTAAACATGCTAGCTATCTTAGCAACATCCCGCCCAGCGCCAAAACTCTAAACATGTTGGTATTTCCTTCAGAGCGACACTTCCTCTTTTGTTTTCAGTGTGTTCAGGTCGCTTTAACGTTTGCTACCTTGCATATCGGTTGCTATTAAATATACGCCAGATCCCATCCACACATGTGGTTGCCTTTAAGAAAAAAAAATATGCTTGTAAATCAATTAGTGTTGAACATTTGAATTTACATCCGACAATACATCATATCATAGGTCATTACATTAGTAGGTTAATTCAGAGGTCCCAGTGAGACATGTGGCAGCTACCAAATGCATGCGTTGGTTATATTCTGGAACTGTAAGTAAATTAATATAGCCAGTAACATCTACCATTTGCAAACAATGACATTTATTTATTTTACAGGATTATTAAGGAACATAAATATTTCTTTTTGCCAAATTTCTAAGGGCAAATTGTGAGTCTCTTTAGACTCCACAGAACAGAGACAACATGTCCATAGCAACCCTAACCTAAAAACATATCAAATTCCACCTTTTTAGCAATACCGCAGTAATAGAAAAGGAAGAATGTATAGGAAAGAAAACGGAAGCATGTTGCAAAACCTCAGACGTAGAGACAGCAGCAAAAAAGTCCATCTCTACCATGTCCTCCGTGTCAAGGGGATCCACTTCATCCAGGTCAATGTCCTGTAGGTGCACTTTGTCAGCTTCAACACAATCACTGTATGGTATCCTTATTGTATTTCAGTCTAGTTGTACAGAATAAAAATGTAGTGACCGTCTGTGTTATGCAGGTAGATTCAGTTGTGGGCCAGTTAATCTAAATCCTGGCCTAGTGCCAGCATGTTGAACATAACAATTGGCTAGTTATTCAAAAAACTTGCTACTGGTTACAGCAGCACCCCTTCCCCAAATCCAAACCAAAAATGTATTCCATTTTGGCCCTTGCTTATTGCACACAATGATTTCTCACACCTGTTCACAATGACATCACCCTAACAACTGGGCAACATGCAGCTGGTTACAGGAAGTAGAACAGAGCATTTTCTTTCCTGTACACCCAGTGTTGTTTTTTTACAATTAACTATTACATTAAATACTTTCTGATGCAAAAACATCTACAAATACCATCAGACACAGGACATTGTTTGATGAAGCTTGTATATGAATGAATCGTGGCACAAATAGCATGGTTGCAAAATTCTATACAACTAGCTTGATGAAACAGCTTGGCTAGCGTTTCATCAAATCACTCTCCAAGGCATGTAAAGGTGAGCATGGAATTAAACCCTTTAGAGAAGGAACTCAGTATATCGTGGGTGCAGCTACAGACCCAGAAAAGTTGACTTCACACTCAGGGGCATTGAGATATGTGTTAGGGAGACACATATTTACAGGCTGAGGTTATTGTCCACTCTTGAGAGACTCCACAAGCCTAAGGAATAAACAGAAATATTATTTGGTATTTATTAAAAAAAACATTAAAAAATATACAGATATAATATATTATTATGTATAACATTATAAATGCAACAGGTACAGTTAAGTGTTGGTAACATGTTTCCTGTCCAGAAATAAAAGATCCCAGACAAAAAGCACTTTACCTTTGCAAAGATAATCTATTTGATCTTTGTAGCATATCAAGAAGCTGATTAAACAGTATAGTTATTACACAAATTACACTAGTGTAGTTTGTGCTGTGGACAGAGAGGCCACTTTAGATGTGCAGTGATGTCCCAAAACACAATTCCACAGATGGTGCATTTGGCATGCTGTCTGCAGAAATGGCCACCAGAGCTGTTGCCAGATAATGTAGTGATCATTTTCCTAAACATTGTTATAGAGTACCAACTAGCCTCAAAACCACTGAGCACTACATTTTGTTTATCTTAGATATATTGAAATACTCTGCTTCTTGTCATTTATAACCATATGTTTTGTAAACAATGTTATTACTTTTCATAGGTTAACACCCATTTTATGGCAACTTAAATTCATTCCTTACTAATTCCCAACTGAAGTGCCTCATTCATTTAGCTCCTGTTCCTTTACCATTCCATGGCCTCATCCAATCCTGTGCCTTTGGTGGCAGACGTCTTGAAGATCTGCCACTTCCTGTCTTTGAGGGCTGGCAGCCCCAGGGAGTTGGCTACCTCAGTGGGTGTCATGGCCTGTTCCATGTCCTGCTTATTGGCAAATACCACCAGTACAGCCTTCTTTAGCTCCTCTTCCTACATAGAGAATGCAGACAGGGGCTTTTATCTGTGGGGATTTGGTCTGTGACTGTTGTATGGTCTATGGTGACAATACACACTCTGGCACAATTCTTGGCTTGTGCCAGCCAGAATGGCTTATAGGACTGGTTATGATTAGGTTCCTAAACCCCTTTATGTTTAAAATAGACTTTCAAAATAACAAAGCACATAAAGCTTGTATAAATAAAGTGTTGGGTAGTAAGTATGTTTTATGTTTTCACACTTTAGGATTCTGCATAAGTTTAGGCTGTATGTTGTTTATTTCTACAGATCATCAGCAATGTGTGTCATTTTGAAACAATCAAAACAAAAATGTACTTTGAACAAGGCGGATGGAAATTAGTCACAGGTGACTTCCTATCACAAATATGGCCCTAAGAAATATGTAGTGGCCATCGCAAATATGTAGTGGCCCTCACAAATATGTTGAGCAACTCACAAATATTTTAGGCCACTCACAAATGTAATGCAAGTCACAAATCTTTAAAATGCAGATGCCATTCACAAAAACATGATTCAACATAAAAAATTGTCCTACATTTATTTGTTAATCAACCTGTGTTTTGTTAGTGATTCATAATTTGTTTTGGGATTTTGACATACGTTTATGAAACTATATGCATATATTTCTTGACAGTGACTTTCATTTGACCAATGCAAATTTGGTATTTGTGACTCGCTACGTAAAAGTTCACAAAACATTTTAATAGAAATCTCTGTCGTTTTTTAATGCCATCAAGAGATAGTCAGTAGATCTATATGAAGACCTGGTGTGAGGCAATGACTAAGACATATATTTGAGTATGAACAAGTAACTAAAGCCACATTTTTCATACCTCAAGCATAGCTACCAGTTCAGACTTGGAGATTCCCATCCGGTCCCTGTCACTGCTGTCCACCACATAGATAATGGCATCTGTGTTAGAGTAGTAGCACCGCCAGTAAGGCCTAAAACAAAGAGAGATGCAAAAAGAAACATGATCCAATACAACTGTTGGATGATTGTTTGTTGCCACATTCAGACATACAGTATGCGTACAGTAAAATTGTTTAAGTTAGGAATTTCTTAAAACCTGATACTGGTCTGCCCTCCAAGATCCCACACCTGGAATTTCAGATTCTTGTATGTCACCGTTTCTACATTAAAACCAATGGCTGAACAAAGGGAGTGGTAGACAAACAGTGCTCAGTGAGGGAACATACTTTGGGAAATTTGCCACATAACAGTTGTTTATATATTGTTTAGGTCTGGAAAAATACTAATAAATAGCCCATAAGCCTGGAAGATTACACTCTTCAACTCTGAAAGTGCATATTGCAAGACAAATCATTGTATTGGTGTATGAATAGGTTAGGCCATACATGTGAGGGTTTATCTCAGAATCTCTGAGAAGTTTAATATTTTCACTAACTGGGAATAGTGGTGACAACCTCCCCAACTTGAAGTCTGTAAAGGATTGTGGTTTTCCCAGCTCCATCCAAACCCAGGATCAGAATCCTCATTTCCCTGGTGCCAAAGAGGCCAGAAAAGAGACTGGAGAAGAACCCACCTACATTTAAAAAATACATTTTAAACATACACATACTAATGACATTGTTCATACTATAGTCAAGGACAAATACAAATTCCAGATCTGAAGCAGCTGTTAATGCATCCCACTAAAGGCCTATATCGTTAGTGGTCACCCCCCTAATGTGTTCAACTAGTTGTTTCTGAACAACAATGTTGACAGTAGGAAGGTCAAAAACATTCATGTAGAACGCCATGTATTCTACACATTCATTTGACACTTTACTCTGGTTTAACAATAAGTCTTAATTGAAATTCAATAAATCGTAGATCTGCTGGCTAAACATTGATTGCATGAGAAATTAACAAATGACATACAGTAATTAAATTAGCCAAAATATCTTACCCATTTTCCCAAATTGTTCGGTATCTAGCTAAACAAGGAGTTTGTATCGATTTGTATGAAAGTGTTTCCTGTACAGTGTAATCGAGACGTGGTACCTCTTCTTCCATCTTTAGGGTTTGTTTACATGGAAAACGCCGGTGTTCGTACATTATCGCCACCTATTTGCAGGGATGTAGTGGGGCCATTATTGTTTTTTTATTTTTAAGTTGTCGACAATGTTTTCGCATTCATTTCGCTAAATGAAACGTTTAATTTAATTTAGATTAGCTTAACTGGTTTGTTTTGACAAATTAATTTCGGTCTCTTCCGTTTTGAATCAAACAATTACGATCCCCGATGGACTTAACTGAATTAAGCCTGTTTAACGAACCTGTCTGGTCTTATTCTGATGTCGAAACGTTTCACAAATAAAACGTCTTGTTTGTTGAAATTAATACATTGTACATATAAACTATTTGATGAATCGGTTACATTTATTTTAATGGAATGTTTCGCAACAAAAATATTTTGTTTGGCAGAATGCACACACTGCTGGATTTCGCATTTCGGTGCGTTACATTCAGGTAGGTTGTCAAAACTCCCCGACATATAATGACTTCCCGGATATCATGGCCTATTTCGTTAGAGCCCACGTTTTAAGGGGTGCACTCACGTGTAAGCCAAGCAGACCTCAAGCTACACATCGTAGTCTGAACATTTTAGAAGTACAAAATTAAATGCTACATTAATGTGAGGAGAGAAAACAGGTACTGCCATAAAAAAGTACAATGGATCAACATTTTGGTAATGTGGTCTGCATGGAGAAATCAAAAAATACTTCTCAGTCCGTACTTTAAAGAACAGCAAATTATAAAGCCATTCATACCAATACTTTATTTTAAAAGTGCAAATAGTTGTAAACATGAACACTAATTTTCACTTCAAACAATATATATTTATATACAAGTAAGAATACAATGGCAAAGAACTGGCAAATAAATATGCAAATAAGCAATATGTTTCTGAAATAATACTACATAAGAACATGAAAATAAACATTTCTAATTATTGTAAAATTAGAATGAAAAACCATCTTGCTGACATAATAACAGATTCAACTTCCTCAGAACAACATTGACTGGAGAGACTTGCGGACAGTTGCCATCTCTTGTTGTTGCTGTGGAAACAGGAGAGATCTGTAACAACCCTGATTATTGTGTTTTGCCAATTTGGCAGAGTTTGTCCTGTTTAGTGATAATTCATGCTTCTGGCTTGTGCCGTTTTATTTCTGATAGGTACCAAAACCAGAGGAAGCACATATGCAATGTATTGACACAACAACAATAAATGGACTTGGATACAGATTCCCAAATGCTAATCAAAAAAACACATTGTGTAACTTCATAGTCATGCTCTTATTGGCACATCACCAACATTTCTAGATTAAATGCACAAGTGAATATTTGTATAACTAATCTAAATAAACTACTGTTTTCCAGTGCAAGGCTAATGAAGCCGAAGCCCAAACCCAGGAAGAAGGTTGGCAGAGCCAACATGACCGGTGTCATCCGAGTCAGGCACTTCATGCAGTGGAGTGAGGCAAGGCAACACGCCAAACTAACTAATACAAATGTAAAATTCAATATAATATAACGTGGTATAATCCTTATGACATACATTTTGCATCAAACTAAGATCAAGACAAAAGGAATGATTATCATTTATGCATTGAACACTTTAAAACAAATGTGAATTAGTCAATGTTTGACAGAATATTTTAGTCTACAGACATTAACATTTCTAGAATTAAAGAGAAATTAGTGGGATTTGGATGAAACAATCAAGTCATGCAGTCTCAATTTACTAGAACCCTCAAAAGCTAAATACAACATAAAAAAGAATGTCATGACACTTTATGGCAACTAACTTTATTACTCCATGACTACCAGTAATTATCTTCGGTCACTTGCTAGCGTTAAGCCAAGCTAATGAGCAGATCATATGTCATAACAGTGTCAAAATGTTTAAAAGTGATATTGCATAACTCACTGTGTCCATCATGATCTTTTTTTGCAACATGGCCATCTCCTTCTTCAGCTCAACCTGTGCCCCTTGCAGGAATGTTTCATGGCTCTTCTCCATCTCCTCCATGTTCTTTAAAAGACAACATTACAAAATCCAAGTGACTTATCAACAAAGATCTGGGGTGACTACTAATTGAATCATATACTTGTAAAAAGTGTAATGATGGGATTAGGTATTGATTGTTGCTTGGAAGGTTTCAATAAATACAATTGGACAATGCTAATAATGCTAATTCCGGGATGGGACACAATATGTGGTCTTTGTACTATTGTCTACTGGGTAGAGGGTTTAAATTATTTACATCTTTGCATTCTGTTTTTATTTACATTTTACAGCCTCCCAACTTTTTTGGACAAAGGGTGGTAAATAAAGGAAAATCCTAAAATGTATTTATGTCTAAGAGCATTTACACTTATCTAAAATTGTGAGTAGAAATAGTAATTTGGGAGACTAACCTTAATGAACTGCTCGTATAGCTCTTTGATGGTTTTTAGTTTCTGGCTTTGCACGATTCTAGCCTGCTGAAAAAGCTTTAGTTGTTGTCGAAACAGGTTCTACAGAAAAAAGACAATGCTACATTATAACTCTATACCATATGTGCCTCCCGAGACAGTTTTATCATTATACATAGTAGCACTGACATTGAATTTTTCCTCTTGATCCTCTGATTTCTGAGCATCGATCTCCCACTGTTGCAGCACAGAGGACACCTGCTGTGAATACTCCTGAGTCAGCTTGTGCCTGCCAAAACACAGAATGTTTTCACACCCAAGTTGTGAAAGGGTAAGTCACTCTGGATAAAAGTGCTGTAAATTGCTTAAATGTTAAAACTGCTTCTATCTTAATCCAAAACCCTGACACAAATGCATGCCGTGCTCACTGCCCTACGGGACAAATCAGACTGGGAAATGTGTGTAAACAGTGCTAGCTAGCTACAATACTGTTTATGAAGTGACAATGAAATGGCACAGACTTTGACCATGGGTTATTTTGCTAACTTCATTTTATTTTTTTAACATTTTGACAGCTATTCTGTCTTTTTCATGCGGGAGCTGTGTTAACCTACTACCAGTGCACAGCTGAACACCGGATACAGCCGGTGCGACTGCAATCCCAATTTACAATTTCCCCTTGAAATTGTACCTTTTCTAGTTGTCTCTACAAGCCAGAATGTTGAATTCAATTGACCTTTTGTAAATAGTCAAGTATGGAGGGGAAAAGCAGCATATCACTGTTCAGTGTAAGTGATCCTTTTGGAGTAATACCTCCACAATATTCTCCAGCTCGAGGCAAAAGGGATTGGAATATGCTGTTCCACTTCCAAGAAGTTCTGTTTGTAAAGCTATTATTGAACTCAGTTAACATTATCCTATCAACTTCAGAAGAAAGTCCCCCTTTAAAGACCCCTGACGTAACAAGCTATTATTAAAGTACCTAGCCATCCAGCGAACATTAGTTGTAGCAAGTTAGTCGTATTAATGGTCACGTTAGCACAAATAACTATAACGTCAGCGTTAGATACAATTATTGACAAATTAATAATGATGTATGAATGTTGACTAATACATTTTACAATGCAAAATAAGTCACTCTAAATGACTTCCCCCCTCTAAACATTTCGGGTACCTGCTGTCGGATTTGCAGCAGGTGCCATAGCATAGTATGCCCTTTCTCCATTTTGTCCCTTAACGACGAAAGCTTGACCCACTTCTTTGAGTAGTGACGGGTTGCTAATGTAGGATTGAACAAGAATCGTTTGGAGGAGGGTTTTTGCGAAAGATCAATTACATTTAAATGTACTATAACTATTGTCTGACACACACACAGACACACCCACACACCAATGTACAATGGCACCTGCATTCACTTTCACCATTTGCAAAACTCTGATCTCCATTTATTTCTCCAAATACATTATTTGTTAATCAAAATAATTTGTAAAAGTAATATTTTCCATTGACTGATGAGGTGATATTGCATTGTTTTTGTGTTGGCTTGAGGATAGGTGTACTAGTTTTCTTCAAATTTTACAGCATAGTTATTTGCTTGTGTCACTACAAGATTAAAATGGAAATTACAGGGAAATAAATGTGAATTTAGCACTTTAATACATGTACTAAAAATATAGAATTTTTGCAATACTATTATTGCTTATGTTCTAGAAAAAATGTGGTTAAAGCTGCTCTTTTGCCTCAACACCCCAGACACACACATACGCCGATGGCTTTCAATTCTTTACTTTTGTCAGTGACAATCCTTGTTTACAGTGCAAAAATTGTACGTGGGAGTCTGTAGTTAGTCAATCATCTTATTTCCCCATATTTGTCTGTTGGACATGGTTTAGAGAGCATCTTGCAATGGAGTTATAAAGTGAGCTAAGCCAATGCTTGCATTCTATGTGAAAAAACAGATACAAGTATTTGGAATTTGGCACAGGAGACACTCCCCCTGGGTGTCTTACAGATATAACTCACAGACAACAGGAAACACTCCCCCTGGGTGTCTTACAGATATAACTCACAGACAACAGGAAACACTCCCCCTGGGTGTCTTACAGATATAACTCACAGACAACAGGAAACACTCCCCCTGGGTGTCTTACAGATATAACTCACAGACAACAGGAAACACTCCCCCTGGGTGTCTTACAGATATAACTCACAGACAACAGG
>JACXGK010003881.1:0-13682 GCA_016801125.1 Novumbra hubbsi | reverse complement strand
ATTCTGAAAGGGCAAAATGTGTTACCTTTGTGCATACTGCGAGTTCCAAAGCTGCTCCAGTTTCTGATTGCTGCCCTTTAGTGAGCTCTTGGTGAAGGTCTCCAAACGCTTCCTCTTGGCCTGCATGGCTTTGCTTATATCGGCTTTAAAGAAACAACTTCTCAATAAAAAAAACGTTGGTCATACAAGAGAAGATACAAGCTAAAACAGAATAGAGAAATGCAATGACGAGGAACTTGCCTCCAAATCTCTCCAACATACTTTGTACCTCGTTCCTAGAGAAATTCCATGAATGAGAGAATAATTAAAACACCAAAGAAGTGACAATTAAATGATAGCAGCTGAACCTAAAGACCTAAACCTACGCATAACTAGCTTAGGACATCATTACCCCACGCCAACGCTAAGGCCATCCTCCTCAAATATCCGTTTCTTGGTCAACTTCTCTACGACAGGGGTTTCCTCTATTCCAGCATAATAGATGGTGATGCCACAGTGAAAATAGAAACGTTATTAGTATAATTCAAACTAACCATACTAGCTCAGTTGCTAGCTAACACAGCTTGCCCACCGGACCAAAATAAAAACGATAGTGATATTACAGTACAACCACCTTCTCGGGTGTCATCCTCCGAACAACTCAGTCCTTTCTTTTCTTCCTCAAAGGTGAAATCAAACGATTTGACTATGTCGGATGAGTCTTCGACGTGTTTGTTTTTCTTTGACTGTTTTCTTCCAGTTGAGGCCATGTCTGCAGAGTTATTCTTGTCAAATACGGGGGAAAATGTTATTACGACATGTAAGTCTATGTAGCTACAGTAGTGTCACTTGCCTACCTGATGCTTAGTTAACTATCTAGTTTACCGCCGCTCAGAACGTCAGTTAGAATAGACGGATTCAGTTGTTAAAGTACGGTACGGTGGCTAAACAGTTTGTTTTCTTCGTTTTGGCTAGCTATGTTAGAAGCAGTATCTTTGTCACTTTGGGTTGTGTTGTTTTTGATATGTTTGCCTTTGTGGTATTTTTCCTGCTGGTTTGTACCCGCCAAGTAGATTGGCATTTGTTCCCGCTCAGCAAAGTTTCGCGGCATGGTTTTAGCACGAGAATCTCCAGAGGCAAGGTAGCCTAAACGGAAGACTGCCGAGTTATAGCCCCGAGCTCTATCATCTCTGAATTTTGTACCGAACTTGAAAGTGTCTGTGCCAGCCAGAAAGACCTCGACTTCAAATCCTCCCAGTTTATGTGAGAGACTGATGGTTAAAAAAACGACTACATTGAACTATTTCAAAGTGGCAAAACCAGCAATTGAAACTTGGCATTTAAACATCTTATCTGCTCAGTTATAACCAAATGCCTCAAAACCCATTTCTCCTGTCACCTTTTGTTCAATTTTGTGCATTTCTGACCGGGCAGGGATAACAACTTTATTTCCATGAATCCAGAATGTTGATCTTCAGGTGTAACAAAAAATCTAAAGATAAGTCTTGAAAAGAGGGGTCAATTATATAGCCAACCCCTACATGGTTGATATGTCCTCCAATCATATTGCTTGCATCTTGTTCCAACCTCCCTATGGTCTTGTATAGTGTCCATTGGTCTATTCATGCGTGTCTTATGACAGTCCCACACACACACACAACAACCCAATGTCTAGTGTTCCAATGTCGAGTTCCTAGCAGAAGGTATGGACTAGAATGTAGGGTCAGAATGTGCAGGACCCTTCAGTAATTGGCATTACATGTCTTACTATTGTCTTTTGTTTCTCATGTGTAGTGTCAAGCTCAAGTTCCCTACTTATTAGCTTACACTTTACTCCACAAAGTCACCATGTACAATTTCTTATTTACCACACCAGCATGAGAGGGAAAAAAGCTCTCCTGCAGGGATTAGAGACAGATAACATATGGCAACAACACAATACTAGCAAAGAGACATTAAAAACAGAGACATGACTGAACTACAAAAGTAAGACAGGTAAGACAATATAAAAACAATAGAGCAGGATACAAAGGCCCCTAAAGTACTGCAACCAATTAGTTTTTGTAGCCAGGTCAATCACCTGACCTAAATCCAATAGAGCATTCGTTATACTTGCTTAAAACAAAAATGCCCGAAACAAACAGGAACTAAAAATTATTCGACCTTTTCCAAAATAACTGTACCTAATTAATTGGTCACCAAGTACATTCTTTAATTCAAGCATTAAAAATGTCAAAACATTTAAATACATTCCTTTGAGGAACACTTTCTATGATCAATGTTTACACACCTTTTGTAATAAAGATATTTATGAATGTAAAGACACTGCATCTCAAGTAAAGTAAGATACATTTAAATTAAAATAACATGTTCAGGGAAAAGTGTAGTTCCTTCATTCATCCTCTAACCAATCCCCTTATTTAGACAAATAAAACAAAGCAGTCCATTAGATGTCAAACTTTTCTTCACAAATGAAATGTCCATTCTCCTCATAGTCCTCCCGAGTAACCACCATCTCATCAAAGTCTGGATTTTCAGCTAGGAGCTTTCCTCCTTCCCATGAGTAGGATATTGGACTACAGAAAAGGAAATGAACAATGTGATTAAAAAAAAGAAAAGTGAAAAACCTTTTGTGTTCAATACATTTAAAAATAATAATCCCAAATCACATTTTTGTTTCTTCCTCACAAAATAACTAAGCAAAATCCTGTGACAGTGCATGTCACTGTCTGATCACTTACTTAGGTGGCTGCACCACGGAAACCTGAAAATCAGTTGGCGCTAGTGAGCGGACCTCCTTGTATACCCGATCTCTGAACCCTGGGAACAATGCATTACCCCCAGTGAGGATGATGTTCTTGTAGAAGTGAGGCTGCATCTCTATTAAAAGACAATGACATTTGATATCAATAACACATCAACTTTTCAATCTCTCAATCTAGTGTGTTGTGACTGAAAACAGTCGCCACTCTTTCTCCTACCCTCTGGCATGTTGTTGATGGAGTTGACCAGGGCTTCAGGGACGCCCATCTCCAGGATGCCAATGTCTGAAGGGTGAAAGAGCATCTCTGGGACGGCGAACCTCTCGTTGGCCAGGCGCAAGATCTGCTCTCCGGACTTGTACTTCCCTGTGAAGTTCATCTCCTCTCTTGGCTGATGGAGACACAGGATGGTCAGAGAACAGTGGACTACACCATACACAGCTTCAACTGGTATGTGGAGTTATATTATATTACATTTGTAGAGACTTCATACCTTGCAAAAGCCCTTTTTAATGGAGCTGAAGTCTGGCAGTACATAATCTCTCATCGCTGTGTTGTCCTCTCCTTTTAACCTACAAACATATATCACCACATTTCAATAAACTCACTCCCAACTGTAATTTCTGAAAGTTTTTTTTATAATATTTATTTTGTAATTTCTCGTGTTAGAAAGAGAAGACAGGTGCAGTGTACAACAAAAAATTATAAAACCAAAACAACATTATTACATTAGCAACCATAGAGATATTTTGGGTGACAAATAATATTTGAATAAAAAAAAAATCACTTTAATTAACATTGACATTGTTTGGTCAAATTGGTCCTCAGCTGATTGATTGACATACATGTCCAGTGAGACACGAACAATAGCTTCAATTAGGTGCTTGCCTACGCAATTATTTCGCTATTATCATACAGACTTGTGAAAGTGTCCTTACTGTGCTATTTGCATGTCCTTGTAGAAATCCTGGGATACATAGCACACATCCTCTTTCACCTGATTGATCACATGGGTCTCGTCCATGACATGCAACTGCCTGTTGAAGAAGGACATTCAACTCAATACAGTTGTATCACTTACAAACCTGTGCAGGTTTGTAAGTGATGTAGTAGTTGGTGGAGCACAATGCTCTTAAAAACAAGATTGTGGGAATGATTCATGCTAGGGACAACAAATAGGGTTGGGTATAGTGACACAGGAGATGTTGTAGCAAATAATAAACACCTGACACACATCATACACAATGACTTGACATTAGGATCTTACCTATATGAAATAATCTCCTTCAAATGATTGGTCAGTAGCTTGCCTCCTACATTGATCCTGCAAAGATAAACCAAATGGTAACGCAAGAGCTAAATGCATCTGTATTTTTAGTAAATTCATATGGAAGTTACATGAGTAAACAATGTACATACTGCAATGTGATATGCAGTATTTGAATTAAACGTTACTGCATGGTTGTGAAAGTAGTCATTTTGGTAAATATCCCTGCACTGTAAAAAGGTTTAAAACCAATAATGCTAACCTGCATATGCCATCCTTCATTTTCTTTCCTCTGCAGTATGGGACTATGTGGGTGAAAGAGAAGCCACTGTCCACCACGATGCAGCACAGCTCCTGACTGTTCTCATGGAAGTAGCGGTGGGCGCTCAGGGATCCAGCTGAAGCAGAGAGGACATCAACATTTAACATCCAGCTTGGATGCTTTTCATCACTTACCAGGTTTCGTTCATCAGCATTTTAGGACTGAGTGTTGCCTCAAGGTCAAAGTTTTATTTGACAATTGAAAAGGAACTGGCCTAAGGAACACCAACTGTGTCTACGACACCATGTGTAGAATTCAGTAACAGTGTCCAATCTGGCCCACTAACATTTAACTCCTTCCCAGCTACAATAAAAATACATTTAAAAATAAAAAATAAAAAACTGAGGGAATTGTACGCAGCTCACATAGAACTCACCATTGATTCTAAGAGCTGCTTGGAATTGATATTCCTCAAACAGGATCTCATTCATTGACTCCTGAATGGAGGTGAAGTTGAAGTAAGGCTCTGTGATCACTACACTGGTGTCTGCAAAGTCCACCTGCAATCATAACATACACATTGCAACTTATTTACAGCATTTATTAATCTCGTAACTGTACTGGATTAATACTACTAAGTGATATCATTCAACTAATTATGACAAATCACAAAAGATTGAAAGCACCTTAAACATTTCCTTTCCAAAGAGGTGATCCCACACTTTTCTTTGGACATCCCAGTTCACAAGGTAACCCTGCAACAGCACAGACAATGAAAAACATTGTGTTTTGGAACAACAGTGATGACACAGAGGGAACTTAATTGATAAGCACACCAAAGTCCAGGATTAATGATTAGTAGTAATGGAAGATGGCACTAATTGCCTACTTCACAGCAAAGCCTGTAGAATTTGCATGTAAAAATAAACAAATATTTCCACCCAAAACATTAACAATGAAATCCAGTGTTGGAGAAATTCATAGAGAAAACGTCTGATAACCATATGGTTTATTGTATACTATTTAAGTTAAATTGGCTTTCGCCATGATCACAGCCATTATGCTTGAGTACTTGAAACAAATGCATACATTTAAAAAACAAAAGTAAAACAAAATGTACAGGTCAAATTAGCATATTATCAGGATGGAAACATTATTAGACTTCACTACAAACCAGTTTTCAAAAATGTTGGAACACTGCATAAAATGCTAATAAAATCCAATTGCAACGATGTGCAAATCATAGTACAAAGACAACATAACAAATGTTTAAGACATTTTGAAACATTTTTTAGTCTCCTGAAAAATATAACCCCCACTTTGAGTTTGAAGCCAGCAACACATTTCAACACGTTCCAAAGTTGGGAAGGATGCAACAAAAGACTGAAAATGTTGTGTAATGCTAAAAAACTAAACCGGGTGGAATGTCACACAACTAATTAGGTCAATTGGCAACATGTCAGTAAAATGATTGGGTATGAATGTAAAATTGCAAAGAGTTTGGGGATCTCATCTTCTACGTTACATTATATCCGTAAAAGATTCGAAGGATCCGGAAAATCTCTGTACGCAAGCGGAAAGGTTGAAACCCAATGTTGGAGGGCCGTGATCTTCAGGCCCTCGGGGCACTGCATTAAAACAGACATGATTCTGTGATGGAAATCACTGCATGGGCTCAGGAACACAGTATGTAACTGCATCCACAATTTCAAGTTAAAACTCTACCATGCAAGAAAGAAAACATATAAACAAAATGCATTGATTTGTCTTCTCTTATTTAAGAATAAAATACATTTGATTGAGGGTTTGTAAATGACCACCACTTTTTTTAATGGCATGTCCAATGGTGCCCCTCTGCCAAACCAAGGAACAAAGAGTAAAAGCCCAAGGGTGACTGTTGACACAGCCAGATCATAAACGCACCTTTTGGAATGGGAGAATGTAGAAAAGTCCGGATGGATCCTTAATTTCATCCAGTTGGTTGGCTGTAAAAGTCTTCAACCTTGACGTCTTGGAGCGAAACTGACAATTTGGGATAACGCTACGCAAAGAAATCAAACAAGATATAATCAATCGAATTGTACATTTCATGAAATTCCATTTGTCACTAGAGCATAACCTAATAACATATACCATATTTAAGTCAAGGCTGACCTTATAAGTTGACATCTTGAATCAATTGTGCCTAGCTGGGGGCACTCGTGGATCAGTGTGGGTAGTCACTGGACTCGAGTATAGCTGAGCATCTCAATTTATTATACTGAGACAGATAACAGTAAGTTGAGATGCTCAGCTCACTCTCCTAGTTAATAGTTCCAGCCTGAATACCATAACAATACATTTTTTGCGGTAAGTTCGTGTATTTACTCATCTAATGTAATACATATATGAACATGTATGACAACAAAAGTTGTACGTTTTTCTGAAACATCCAACAACAAAAAAAGAACAACTTTGCGACGTTTGTAATGTGTTAATGTGCGTTTTAGCTGAATTCAATGTATGTTAGCATAATGATAGCTTAACGATAGGCTAAGATTACCTGACTTTCTCGTGGCTGTATCCAATTTTTGCCGAATAAGCTCCGTTATCAAGAACTAATGTGGCCATTGCTTATATTTTGCACGGACTCTTGGTATGGACAAATAAGTATTTAAATACGCATGTAAATAATTTTGCTGAGCAAATGAAACATGTTGTGCGCCCTTTTAAATTAATGATGGCAGACCGAAAACATGCCAAACCAACTGGCGGCGACATAACCCTAACCTTAAAGCCATGTTGGCCAATCAGAAGCCTGAAAAAAAGTTATTACCGGTTCCGGTAGGCCAACAACAATGGTGCGTGTGTTGGATGTAGCGGTGATCGCCGTAGTGCATAATGACGCCTCGGTTATTCAATATAATTGGAGAGTAACTTATGTGTAAACATGTAAAAAGTTCTGTTCGCAAGATTAAAAACAGCACTATTTTGGCTACGTCCGCCATTCCACAAAGTCGCCACATAGTTTCGATGAAGGAGATAACGGCGCACACTGACGTCAAACATGCGTTAGTGGCGCACACTCTGACGTTACAAGACAATGTTTTGTTCTGTTTTTTCATGCTATAAATAGATTTTCATCATTAAACAACATATCCAGCTTTAAATACTTAATTTTTCAAACTAACGGCTTTCCATGTAAACTGTCAATTACACTAATATCTGAGTAAACTGTTCATATAGTTGTGTTTTGTGACACACTGAACTCTTAAGTATAAAGATGAAAGAATGGAGAATGTCTCAGCAATTGAAACAGTAGCATTTCCTCCAATGTAAGCACATGTAACTGCTTAGATCCTCCAACCACTGCTGCCAATGTCTTTTGTCGTTATGGTCTTTATGCCTGCAGAGTTTCACAACTAAACTGCATAAGTGTCGACATTAGAATGGTTATCCAATAACAATTATTTGGACACCTACACTTTACACCTAAAGGAGCTTGTATGATACCCCATTCTATATCCATAGGCATTAATATCGAGCCAGTCCCCCCTTTGCAGCTATAACAGCTTCCACTCGCCTGGGTAGGCTTACAACAAGATTTTTGAGTATGTCTGTTAGACTTTCTGTCCATTCTTCCATAAGAGCATTGGTGAGGCCAGACACTGATGTTGGACAAGAGTGCCTGGCTTGCAAACTCTGTACTAGTTCATCTCAAAGTTGTTTGATAGGGTTGAGGTCCGGGCTCTTTTGCGGGCCAGTCAAACTCATCCAAACATGCCTTTATGGACCTTGCTTTGTTCACTAGGGCACAGTCATGCTGGAACAGAAACGGGCCATCCTCAAACGGTTCACACAAAGTTGGATGCCATGGATATTTCCAAAATATTTTGGTAAGCTGAGTCACTAAAATGTCCCTTTAGTGGAACTAATGGGCCTAGGCCAATACCAGAAAAAGAACCCCATAGCATTATCCCTCCTCCACCAAACTTTACAGTTGGCACAATGCAGTCAGGTAGGAAATGTTCTCCTGGCATTTGCCCAACCCAGACTCTTCCATCAGTCTGCCAGATAGAGAAGCGTGATTCATCACTCCACCTAACATGTTTCCACTGCTCCAGAGTCCAGTTGAGCTGTGCTTTACGCCACTCCATCTGACACTTGGCATTGTACCTGGTGATGTAAGGCTTGCATACAGCTGCTTGACCCTGGAATCCCATGCCATGAAGCTCCCGGTGCACAGTTTCAGTGCTGATGTTAATGTCAGAGTTGGTTTGGAACTCTTAACGTACTATGCGCCTCAGACTGCGTGGCTAGGTGCTTTGTCCGTATAGTGTATTTGCCTATTTTATCAGCTCAGTTTCATTTTTAGGAAGGGTATAGATTTTTTTTAATTTGGTATAGTATTATATCCATTCATTACATTTGTTTAATTGTTTAGGAAATCTATAAATACTGTCACTTGTTTCAGATCTATGTGCATTTTTTCATTTTAGTCATTTACAAAAACTCTTATCCAGAGCGACTTGCATATTTGTTCATACTGATCCCCTGTAAGAATCCAAACCACAAGCATCATGCATCAAGCTTCATCAACTAAGCTACACAGGACAGCCTTAAGAGCCTGACGGAGGTTTTCAATGCCCCCTCAAAACCTTTTGAAAATACAGCTGCCAACTTCCCTCAATAGAACCTCAGTTCACATCAGGGTATTTCATCTCAAGATAATACAATCTACAGACAAGTTGTGTCTACCAATTAAAATATACTAGAGTATTTTGGCACATAATGACCTTTACTACATGAACTGAGATTCACTTGACACAAGCGCACATGCAAAGCTTAGAGATAATGCATTTACTGATTTACTTATAAAAAGAAAAATTCACTCAAACCCAACCTATATACATATACCATATGTGCACAGTACACGTTACAAAACATTATAACTATTTTGATCTATAATCAGATTACATTATATTAATAAATTGCATGCATTATAAAAAAACACTTTTACAAACGGTGTTGGCCTAAAACCACGATCAAACTCAGTAGCAAGGAAAAACTCCTTAGGAAAGGCTGGAACCTAGAATGAAACCTAGAGAAGCCAGGCACAGATGTTACCTGGTGAGCATTTAAAAGCTGTGACAATGATAGAGGGTGCAAAGTCCACTCCTGCGGAGTAAATGTAAATATAATTTGGCTGTTCACAGCCAGGCAAAACCATATCATCAGGCAAATACTTATTTGTTACACAACCATGTGGACAGGGAAACAGGTACTGAGGCATCGTCCTAGGGCTCAGTTCTGCTTACAATGAGTGCTAGGTGAGAGAGAGAGAGGGAGAGAGAGGGAGAGAGATAGAAAGAGAGAGACAGAGAATGAGAGGGGCGGGCGGGAGAGATTCACAACAATTGGACACAGCATACTCAATGTCACAGGGGGACAATAAGACAGATGAATATACACCAATATATAATGAAATGGTAACAGAGGACATAGGGTCAGAGGACATAGGGTCAGAGGACATAGGGTCAGGGGACATAGGGTCAGAGGACAGAGCGAGATCAACCTACCAATGTCTTTGGTTTGAATCACTCCAATCGTTTGGGTATGCATCCCTGCAGTTCAATCATCTCTGGCCAGTTTTCATATTTGTTTAGCTCTTGCTTATTTTTAATATGCTGTCCGGAGGAAAGAATGGTGAGTTTCTAAAGCCGCCTGAGTCATCAATTTAACCACATTGCTCATCAATCTAAAAAAACGTCACTTTCACAGTAAAAGAAGTTGGCGAGTGCTGGTACTCTGAATCACAGAGACAGGGAAAACACATCCATTACTTGTGGACCTGGTTGTACCTTCTCTAACGTGCTCTTGACCTCTGTTCCTTCTGCTCCTTTACCTCCAACAAAGATCCAGTTGTCTCTGAAGCCTAACGAATCGACTGCAGAGCTGCCAAGCTGTCTGATGAGCGTCTTTGCTTCTTTGTTCAATCTGTCATTGGTTGATACTGATTTGTATTGGCATGTACAGGGCTTCATTTAATTCATTTCATTTTCATATTGTTCTACATTGTTTCACAATGAGCATATTGGGTTATGATAACTGCCCTGACAGTTGTTTTGATGTTAAAATGTAACATAATCTGATGACTCACTTTGTAGCGGGGTCGTCAAAAGAGGCCATTAATACCACGGATCCGCTCTCAATGGACTGTAGAAACTTTATTAAAGGTTCAATATCTGCAAGACAGGGATGCTTTGTATCAGCCCTTCAGTTCTCAGCATAATAGATCCAGGTTGAACCAATTTAAACCTGTTAACAATGTCAAACGCTGTCACCTTTAATTAAGTGTTTAAAAAGACATATAAAGTGAACAAATTTGGCCCTCGGGCCGTAGTTTGCCCACCCCTGCACTAGAGCGTGATGAGGCAGGGCGAAACAACTGCCTCAAACCCAGACAGGTGCTGACCATTCGCACCGCCACCCATGGAACCCCTCTGCTTATCCATAAGCAAACCCTGGTCTCATAATGGCGCATTTACATTATCACTTCACTATTCATGTGCCCTGACATTTTGTTATAATATTCTTTGCTTATCATTAATTACGGAGGTCACTGCATATACTAATATTGTTCATAATTGATGGCATTTTGAACATGTGCCCCTTTGTTGTTGAAAAGGTTTTGACCTCTAACGGAACAGGCACATTCATTTTAAGTCCTCATTTTCATGCATTCCATTGGTCCTAAAGAGACCTACCCATGGCACTGGAACAACCGCAACCTTCAGCCAGTCTCTTAGGAGCACATTTGGCGATAAGCAGCAAACACACCATTTCTGCTTTACCAAGTAGTATTCTAGTTCCATGGAGTTGTTAGGTTTTGTTGATTTGTTTTATTGATCTACAATATATTTTTGGACCGTATTTCATTTCTCTAATCTATTTATGCCTACCCGCTGGAATGTTTTGTAATGGAAATTCATCGCATCACAGTACGTAATAAGCGTAAACCGTCTTACCACCACTGTACATGTCAAAGAAGTCTGTCTTCAGAACCTTCCCTGTCTTCCCTGTTTAAAAGAGAGAAAGAATGAGAGACATACAGTTTTTTAGATTTTGAACAGATAAACACTGAATTACTAAGCTACACAGGACAGCCTTAAGAGCCTGACGGAGGAATTACAATACATGATGTGTATTATAGAAAGAAGAGAATTATTATACTGAAGTAATCATGTATGTAGGAATTCACATTGATATTTCTGACTTACCATTAATAACAGCAATGTTAATTCCTTCTCCTATGTTTTGTTTGGCATTGCCCATAACCCTGAGGAGATCATAGAACAAATCTTTAAAACCTTACCAACCCCACAGCCAGCAAATAGGAAACACTGACCCACTGTGTCAAGATATCTTCTCTCCCTCTCTGTATATACAGTGGTGGAAAAAGTTGCTTTATCCCCTGCTGATTTTGTACATTTGCCCACTGACATGATCCGTCTATAAATTTAAGGTTAGGTTTATTTGAACAGTGATATTCAGAATAACAACAAAACCCCCCAGAAAAATGCATTTTAAATAAGTTATATATTGATTTGCATCCATTTGCAAAACATCACTTAGTACTTGGTGGCAAAACCCTTGTTGGCAATCACAGAGGTCAGACGTTTCTTGTAGTTGGCCACCAGGTTTGCAAACATCTCAGAAGGGATTTTGTCCCACTCCTCTTTGCAGATCCTCTCCAAGTCAATAAGGTTTCGAGGCTGACGTTTGGCAACTCGAACCTTCAGCTCCCTCCACAGATTTTCTTTGGGATTACGTTCTGGAGACTGTGGCCACTCCTGGACCGTAATGTGCTTCTTCTTGAACCACTCCTTTGTTGCCTTGGCTGTGTGTTTTGGGTCATTGTCATGCTGGAATACCCGTCCACAACCCATTTTCAATGCCCTGGCTGAGGGAAGGAGGTTCTCACCCAAGATTGGATGGTACATGGCCCGATCCATCGTCCCTTTGATGCGGTGAAGTTCAAGTCATTAGCCCTTAACCTAATTCGTAATGCCTAAACCTGAACGTAACCCGAATTCAAATGCCCAATTGTACTCATACACCTTGAACAAAGGAATATGTTTCTTACATTTTGTTCTGTATGCAGATCTTTGGTCCAACCACATTTGCAGCTCCACTGGCGATAAAAAAGCTGAAGTCTCCCTCTGGACAGGACTTTGGGATGTCACACAGACTTGTTCTTGGTCTGGCAACTGCACATATATAGAAGTAGGGAAGCACACACACTGTCACACACATATAAATAACATCCCTGACCTTTTGGACCTTTTGGGTCTTTTGACCCACTTCAGAATTGAAATATGGGTTTACTCTTGATGTTGCACAGGTGGACACACTCCGTAAACACACACGTTTCTGTGATTACTTACAGGTCACTTTAGGCACCAGTAGGCTCTCAGCACCTGGGAAGCCATCAAACCAGAAGATGGAGTGTTCTGTGGGTTTGAAACCAAGGAAACAATAGCAGAGGGATTTTTGAAGGAAATCTATTTTATTATTTGTCAAGTGAATGTACAGCATCTGTGTGACAAGCATAAGCCTTGAGACTTACTTTGTGACTGCATTATGAGGAATATCGCAAAGAAGAGGACTGCGAGAACTGCTATGACAATAAAAAGGCCTGCAACATAAAACCCCCCAATGTAATGCCATCAATCATAAGCAGTTGTCCATATATTAATGGTGTAAAAATGGCACAGTAACATCAACATTCATTAATGGTAATGAAATTTGACATTTGACAAATATGCATTTTAGGACAAGGTAAAGGTTCATGTTGAATCCCATTGTAGGGTCTCAGTCCTACTAGTAAACCCTGAAGTATATTTCTATAATTATCTTACAGATAGAAAGGCATATTAACATCTAACTGGCCTTAGCCAGAGCTAAAATGTAGCGTGCTTGACCAATGAAATAAACCACATCAGTCTTCTATTAAATTGCATCTCTGTCAACTGAGCACATTAATAATATACCTTGCCATCACAGACTTTTGGATTCACTTAGGAAACAATGTATTTAAGTTATTGTTGTATTTTATGGTGGTTTAGATTCAGATGAGCAGATTATTTGTTCTTATGACAAATGCATAATCTGCATAATACAATAATAATTGTAATATCAAATGATTCTAAACCACTTTAACACAAATCCCTTCTTCCCACAAATCCCTCATCACACCCAGCTAGTCCCCAAACTCCCCCATCACACCCAGCTAGTCCCCAAACTCCCCCATCACACCCAGCTAGTCCCCAAACTCCCCCATCACACCCAGCTAGTCCCCAAACTCCCCCATCACACCCAGCTAGTCCCCAAACTCCCCCATCACACCCAGCTAGTCCCCAAACTCCCCCAT
>JACXGK010003880.1:0-41812 GCA_016801125.1 Novumbra hubbsi | reverse complement strand
CCTTACAATAAAACACTGTACTCTGCCTTTAGGTCTGTTACGGTGACACAACACTGCCCCTTACAATAACACACTGTACTCTGCCTTTAGGTTTGTTACGGTGACACAACACTGCCCCTTACAATAACACACTGTACTCTGCCTTTAGGCCTGTCACGGTGACACAACACTGCCCCTTACAATAACACACTGTACTCTGCCTTTAGGTCTGTTACGGTGACAAAACACTGCCCCTTACAATAACACATTTTACTCTGCCTTTAGGTCTGTTACGGTGACACAACACTGCCCCTTACAATAACACACTGTACTCTACCTTTAGGTCTGTTACGGTGACACAACACTGCCCCTTACAATAACACACTGTACTCTGCCTTTAGGCCTGTTACGGTGACACAACACTGCCCCTTACAATAACACACTGTACTCTGCCTTTAGGCCTGTTACGGTGACACAACACTGCCCCTTACAATAACACACTGTACTCTGCCTTTAGGTCTGTTATGGTGACACAACACCACCCCTCACAATGGAGACTGGGGGAACCAGCACCAGAGACGTACAAGAACACATGAGCACACAAGTATGACAGGATGAAAGTGTGACAGGATCAAAGTGTGACAGGATGAAAGTGTGACAGGATGAAAATGACACCACACAAAATCCTCCCCACAACCAAACAACCACATAATGGAATTGAGAGGAAACCCAAATGACGTAAATCAGTCCACTCTGTTATCCTTTACCATAAAAAAAAAATATATAGGTCTCCTGTTGAGACCTGTGAATACCTCAGAATTCAATAAATGATAGGAAACTCATTTCCTTAAGCTAATACATTTCTTGGCACGCTGGAGTGGCTTTTGCTCTCAGTTCTGATTGTTTATCGAGTGCATTTTAAAAAGTCCCTCCTTCTTTACCAGTGAAGGGGCAAGGATGCATGTTACAACTAGGGCACACCTTAAATAGGCCAGCCGGGTGTGCTGAGGAGAGTGTGTCTGCAAGCAGATGTCAAGGCCTGTCCCATCAACCCCTCAGCCTCTTCTGCAGGCTTCAGTCACACATGTTCTGTTTGGCTTATGACCAGGATATGGGATTAGTTGTACATAGAGCGTTTTGATAGAATAAAATGTCAGGCATCATGACTGAATTATTCACTCCAACGTGTTTTACTGCCATTTATCTACAGAAACGTTGAAACAGTATATTCAACTATAAATTACTTATTTCTACAGACACATTCAGGTGATTTCTTGTGCATGAGCCGTAAAAGGGTGTAAAGTTATCATTCGAATAAACAGAACCTCAACTCCCTGACGGTCTGTTTTCACCTTCCCATGCCGTGATGACTCTGGTCCTCTGGACAAACAAACTCACCCAGAAGTTGTTTTTGAAGAACGCCATCTTCTCTCAGAGTTTAAAGGGATCTGTAATAAAGAGAAGAAACCATGAAGGGACCATGACTAGAATTATAGCCCTCCTCTTCTGTACCAGCGAGCAGAATCCACTGAGCCCAAGCTTCATAATAACACAAATACATGGCTGTTTCCACTGGGCTGAAGTGCTATTGATTTGCTCTCTCATGCATTGGGCTGAATATCCCATGTACAGACACTAAGGAAATTTAACTGGATAAAAGAAAAGGTCCAAAATGAGATATAGAAACAATGCACTGTAAAAAGACAAAAAAAAAGGTCTAAAGCAGACAGGGAACAGCCTGTTTCAGGAGTCGGAAGACACCTCGTTGAAAAGTAGGCCAGTGTCCCAGGTTCCACCGCTGCTTCTTTCTTCAGAGGGATGGAGGACAACATTGAGGACAGAGTCTGAGTGCCATCTCTGACAAGCCACGAGGGAGTGGCACCCAGGACAAATCAAGATCCACCTGAAGCGCTTAGCTCAGGACAGCCAAGTTCAACTGATAGCCGAGGACTTAGGGACCAGCTACGTCTCCAAGTGTCACCAACCTCCCGGATTGGCCGTGGAGACGGACGGCGTCAAAGCCAGCTCAGGCGAGGACGCCCACAGACCTTTCACAACCACACAGCCAGGACCGGGCTCTGTACCGAGCGACTGTCGGCCCGTAAACAGGGCAGATTTCCACCGGCTGGAGGCAGGAGGAAACAAGTCAACAGCTGAGCACGCCCACTCTAATGTTTCCCCAACCAGCCAGCCGCACGCCTGCCTGCCTTAGACTGCGAGGGATTGATTCCTGCTCAACTTGCTCCTCCTGAATTCAAGCAGCTGGAAGAGTGTCTCTACAGAAATAAGGGGGGGGGTGTATTCCTGTTATTCTGTTCATAGCAGAGGGTAGGAGAGTTCTGCAGGGCATCGGCCTGGTCTGGATGTGCTGACGGGCGAGCTCTCTCTGCTGGACCCAGTTCAGACACAGTTATGTGGCGCTGGATAGGGACAGGGACACACCCCTACCCTCTTAATTAACTCGGCACTTGGATTCCAGGCTCCTAAGGGGCCTGCAGTTTGTCAGGGTGGCTAGCGGCAGAAGCCAGCCCATTCTGCTTAGCAACACAGAACCGGGGTGGTGGACTATCAGGTTGACGGAGGGATCCGTTTGGCCGTTCACAGGCTGGGTCTCGAGCGGAGCTTCACACATGGCTGGAGGAGAACACGCAGTGTACTTCATTGATTTAACGGGACATTTCCTGACGTCCACCCTGGTGGTTTGTTGTGCATTCGATTCCTCTGATTAATTAATATTCCGAAAGCAATCATAGTGGGCTGCTGAAGAAGGCTTGGTTCAACCATCTGGTACATGTTGACTCACTGGGTCTCAAACAGTGGGTCAGAGAGGGAGAGAGAACCACATTCTCCACAGAGCCTTAACGGAGGTGGGTGGATGAGGAATATTATTAAAATGGTGCATAAAAATAAAAAAAACAGAACAAATTCTTCAACCCATTTTTCTTTCAGGTAAAGGACTGAAAATCCAAACAATATCTTGTGGGGTAGAGGCTTGGACACAATTACTGGCCTAGTTCCTCTGTCTCACAAGTCCAGTTTACATTGATAGTGAGTTTGACAGTGAGTGTGCTTTGCCTCCACCCTGAACTGGGCTGGGCTCCTGCGGTTTCCCCTGCTGATTGCGAGTGTCAGAAAGGCCAGTGCTGGCTCCGACCCCAGCCTGGGCAGTCCTACACTATCACCAGCGCACAGCAGTGGAGAAGGAGTCATATCACCACCCAGACTTCAACGTCACAGAGATACAGCGAAAGAGCAAAACTGACTAGAATCAGGTGGCATGGCAGGAAAAACTACAGCTTGGGGACAAAAAGCAGCTTCCAATCCCCTCAAACGGTCCCCTTCCTCTGGTTTTGGCAGAAAATAAATAGCATTCTTCCAACCCCTTCCAGCTTCCTCCCTCCTCTTCCCTACGGTTGCCATTGGAAAGGGGTTACCGGCAGATGCTCTATTCTGGGTTGACAGTTGAGAAGAGGCTTCAAGCTTGGTCCTCCCCCGCCAACCTCCTTCAGGCATGAGGTAAGGAGTGACTCCCACCTTCACAGACTTAATGACAACCCCAGAGATCCGCCTCCTCAATCTCGGAGAAGGGAAACCTGTCCGAGAATGGTGTGAATATGGACCTTTCTCTTATCGCTCTTATCGGACCCATCTGTCACTAGCAGAGAGGTGGGAGAGAGAAGACAGGCAGACTGGGTGGGTGGCTGGATGGTGAAAAGTAAAAGAGTCAACGGGTCTTTAGCTTTTCAACAGTGAGTACACTGCGATGCAGTGAATAAGACAAATGGAGGGAACCCCTATCACCAAAAACATTTCCACTAAATTACAGTGATAGAGCGGATGAGTACTAAAGTACATCACGCTGATGAATGATAGAAGTGACCTTTAGCTAAATCCCCACTCACAGCTCTCACACATTTGATTCGCCAAACTGTGTCAGCTGTAGGTGTTTCCCAAGGACAGACACTGCACTGCAGTCGGCTGCTCTGTCCTTCATCCAACCAGATTGGCAGGGAGAGCAGATGATAATGAGCCAGCCAATTGTGTGGCTTTCTGAGACATTTTTTATTTGTGATCCCTGAAAAGATTCAAAGATCATTTGAATGTGGGTGTGCTTCCTGAATATGAAATAGCATTGACTCAAAGCCCATGTTCATCACAAACGTCTCGCCTTAACAACCCAAGGTAATCACAAAGGAACAGCCCTTGATCACCAGCCCTGCCCCAGACAAACCCCAATAGGTCAAATGCTCCCTCCCACTCTCTGCCTCGGCAGAATCATCGGGCAGAACGGGAGACCGGTCCCTCCTCTCAGCGCCACATTGTTTTCGGGCTGAACGTGTCTGTGTCCCGGAAGCATATAGTCCAGTACAGTCCAGTACAGTCCAGTACAGTCCAGTACAGTCCAGTACAGTCCGTGACAATGAGCAGGCCAGGCAATCGCTTCCAACCCGGACAGACCCAGCGCACGGCACTTAGCAGAGCATGACAGCATGGTAGGCACAGCCAGCCCCTTCACAATGGATCTGTGTGTACACGACAAAACGTCAACACATGAACAAATCAGCTAAGCACGCAGGCATTATCCTTTTGTAGAAACCAAAGAAAAAGCAACACGGCTCCGCAAAACCCACATGGAGATCCTCATCCCTGTGTGGTGGTTGTGAAGGTGTGCTTGTGGGTGACCCGGTTTGACAACATTATCGGGCACAAAAAGTGCTGAACGGCATTACAGTTCTTCTCTACTGTAACAAAACAACACAGACGACGTGCACAGAACGGATCCGACGTCACAGGAGCCAGCCACCACCTCAACTATTTGTCCCAGGCCGTCCTAATAGAGTTCCACTCATCACTGGTCCACTTAGTACAGCTTGAAGTGAACCAGTAACCCAGAATAAAGTGAGGTCTGTTCCCGCAGCCAACAACCAGCCCTCCGGTGGACTCCGGCAGCCAAGGAGATCCATCTGCTTTGAGGACCCTATGTTTAGCGGCATGGCCGTCAGCAGCACAGACCCAGGCTCCAAGCTCTGCCCTGCTTGGCAGGATGGAAGCAATTCCACGGCCAGCGGCTCTGTAGCCTACATCCCAGGCGGGGGATCTGCATAATTAATTACCAACCAGTGGCGCCGTCCGTGTGAGCTGGGAAGCGAAACGGGAGGGAGTCGGCTAAACCATCGGGGCAGAATATCCAGAAGGATCGCACGAGATTCTTTTTTTTGATAGCGTCGTGACATAGAAACTAGTGAACGGAGTTCAGAGTGGGGGGAGCCCCCCTATGTTGGTGTGGTATCTTCCTGAAAAGCTGAGACTGGCTGTGGCTCTGCAGGCTTTCCCCCGGTCAGACTTCAGGCTAATCGACGCCACAACACGGAGAGAGAGACACACAGTTAATTCAAATCTAAATGCAAAGTAGTGTTCTTACTCCACTGTGTTCCCCACAATAGCCTTTCATGAGTTGAGGTCGCAGCGAGTCTGGGCAATGTGGACGGTGTCTAGCAGGGGAGAAATTAGCTCTAATTCAGGCAGGCTGCAGATGTGTCGCTGTTCTGTTCTGGGAGGAGAGTTCGCCGGGACAGGGTGACGGCAGTGGTTTGAGGGGGACAGAGAGACCACTAGGGCCGCAGAGGTTCTCCATATACCAGCCTAGACACCAGACCCCAACCTGATAAATATCCCACTACGATGATCACGTTCATATGCACCTCTGGTCTTTTAAAAACTCTCTAATTCAAAGATAAAAGATTAATGGGAAGACATTTAGTCTGAGATGTCATACATAAAAATATAGAGTGCTTTTTCGAATAAGTAGCTACTTAACTACTCAAGAAGTCATCTGGCATGAAGCTGGTACATATTTCTTCATCAAATGCTAAGCCCTTTACACATCTCTAGATTCGCAGTTCCACCCACAGCTTGATGAATCACTACTCTCTCTCTCACACACCTCTGCACTAGCAGAGGACTAGGGCTTCAGTTGACTAAGACATTTTCTTCACCTCTCAATTATGGTACTTGAATCACCTCTTCATCATTTAAAGAAGTCCATATTTCCATTGTTTAATTAGAAAAGCATCCAGATTTAAATCTTCATATATAAAGATTGCAACATTCACTGTCCCCTCCAATAGCCTCAACGTAGATAATTGCCCCTAGTTGGTACAAACATTACTTAGGAAATAACAGCTGTGACGTTTTGATTCGAACTTTGAGAAGGTTAAAATAAAAATGTATGTGTAATTGTATCACCACTATCTTAAACATTTTCGTTTTTTACATATAATATTAAATAGAATAACTTTATCAACATCAACGTCACTCTGAGGCCATTACTGTTGACATCTTTACCATTCAAGCAGGATATGATGATTACAGATGATTACACAGGATAGTATACTGACTGATTAAGTGGTAATTGTAACCCTGAAAAACACGAAAACTATCCCAACATCAAGGGTTTATTTTTAAAGTAATCAGCTACCAGCTTTGCAATTTTGCGTTCAAGTTCTTAGAAAATAATTAACAAATAAAGTGCCTATGCAACAAGTATATTTTTCTGAGCTTTAAATAATCCTTTCAGTCATAGACGTTTGCATCAGGCTTAGGTCAAAAACGTAACTGGTTGTCTACTACTAGCATGCAAGATTGAATTCTACATTGTCTTCTGTCATGCTGCTGAAGTCGGCATGATGCAGTTCCTTGCGCTAGTTACAAAGCAAGCTATTTAACAAAAAGGATACAAATGAATGGTTACCTACCTCTATGTATTTCCTGAAAAACCTTTATAGTACATTTCCATCTTCAGGCATTTAACTGTTCAGTTTCGACCGAAGCTTACAGACAGCCGAAAGTGAATTGATAGTAGACAGAGGCACGAATGATCTAGGCAGTTTGCAGTGTGCGCGCAAATCCACACCCATGTCCGTCTCTATTGGTTGACATTGTTGTCAATTAAGCTTAGGTGGGGGGGGAGAAGTGTTGTAGGCATAGCAACCATTTGGAGGCGGGATTTCTACAATTTCTATGCGCCAAGTGGAGGAGAAAACAATGCGAAACTGTAATAGTGAGCGGCTGCATTGGACACTGGTCATCAGTCAATATAACTGACTTAATGAAACAAATATTAAAGTTAAATATTAAAATGCATAAGGTGATCAATCAGGCAGTTTGTCTTCCAAGGTCGTCTCACGTTTAGGAGCAAAATAAGATACAAGAAAAGAGCATTGCAGATGGCTGTAGCGAGGACAACGCTGTGTACTTACTTCGTGTGGTGATCTTTGTAGCCCCCAGAGTTACAGAGAGTGAAAGACAGATGTCCAGTTGTCAATAAATAAATTGAACTGAATTTATTTAACTATAAAGCTATAAACTACAATAGGCAATTTATTATTTTCTAAAATCATGAAAACATTTTGAGCTAGGCTATTTCTTCTTTTCAAAGTGTTATAATAACAAGTCAATTTTATTTATACATAACTGAAATATGAATCCTATTTAGAATAGTTCCAATCTTGTTCTGCAACAGTACCAATCTAGTTCTGCATATACACGAGACAAGGTTAAGTAGTGAAATGTCACTCCTTCTCCTACTTACCTTTTGCAATATTGGCATGATCTATCTAAGGTTGGCTAATGCGTGACAGAGAGGGTATTCCCAGTATTTCCCACAAACTTCCCAGAATCCATCTGGCCTCTGGCCATTGGGTCCTGTTATTCAACAAAAAAACACACATAAAATATGAAGGGGAGACTGATTGTATCCAGTATTCTTTGTCCATGTTTTATGGTAGCACAAGAGTTTATGGCTGGATATATCAGTGACACTGCTGTGCTGGGGCCAGGTAAGGAATAGGAATAGTGTGTGGAGTAGCCATTAGCATTCAGATTGCAACTACCCTCACAGCACTGGCCACAGACCCCACAGGGAAACCGGTAGCTTCCCTTAGCATTTCACTTGCTCATGTGTCAGCTGTGGGAAGCCTTCTGACAGCAGGGAAAACCACACACCTCACAACTGACAAAGAGGAATAGACAAATGGATGAGGCAAAGGAGAGTCAGAAGACACCAGGGACCACAACACAAACCAAACCAGTCCAGATAAACAGTTTAACTGTCATTGAGTGCGGTTGCCATAACAGATAACACTCACTGAATAGGTTTCTCTCCAGAGTGGATGCGGCGGTGGATGCAAAGGTGACTGTTGGTGCAGAAAAGCCAAGGCACAGAAATTACAAAGAAGTCTCTCGGCTTGCAAGTTGCCGAAGCCAGAGGGTGTGATTACAAAAAGTGACCAGTTCAGTCTTTTGTTCTTACTTTTATTTAACTAAGAGAACAATTGAGAAGTCATTTTCATTTCCAGAGTAATGAGGCCCTAGCCAAAGACAATGATTCCAAGGCAACCCTCAGTTCTACAAACAAAACAATATGTACAAGAGAAAAGACAAGAGAGCAATAAATGACACTGTATGAAGCATTGTATACAGAACAAATAGGTGCTTAACAGGTGTAGTGATCAGGGAAAAAATGTACTATATATAGCCAGGGCCCCTGTTTTTTTCAGACTATTGGACTTAAGAGTGGGCCATACAAATGTGAATGTCCTCTGGTGGAAGTGATGGTATTTCTTATGATCCTGAATATATGAGATAAGATTGTATGAGATATATAATATATATGAGATTTACCTTGTAGTGCGTTTTTGTTTCATCTTTAGCTATACTGCTGGACTCACACAAAGGTAATGCCAAAAAGAAACTATTTTACAGCAGCTGTCAACAACATTACATTGAGACGCCAAAAAGCGAATGGAAATCGAGCATAGAAAAACAGTTTGACACAACTTCTAAGTTACAGTGCACAAATCTTTTATTTTTGCTAATAATCTGAGGAACATTTTCAGCTGGCTCTCCAACATAAAATCCTAAATAAATGAAATGAATTCCACAGGATGTGATCAAAGGAATCCTTTCAATGATGTTCACTTCTAACATTTTAATTCCAGCATCTTTTATTTCAAAATGAATTTCAAGGTTTTGATAAAAGAATCAAATTTGGCAAATTAAGGAAGCACGACAAACTACAGTAACCTGTTGCAATAAAAAGTCCCCACCTCCCCTTGTCCCTGACCGCCCTGTGTTTCTCTCTGCTCTTACTTAACTGCTTTTATCTTTACTTTGTCTTATATCTGGTACTACAGTTACCTCACTATAAACTGTGTTCTTCTTGCTGGGTGAAGGGACGTCTTTCTTTCTAGTAATGTTTTTGGATATGTGCTCATTATCATCATCATATTCATCATTGCTGTCACATTTCATAGGCAGCCGCTGTGTAAACACAATTAGACCACCATGATGCTGGATTTATTATGAGTTGAAAATAAATTCGAAGACTTTGCTCATAACCCTCAATTTTCAACTTTACCAACCCTTCATTGACTGCGAAGTCTCTACTGACGTTGTGTCACTTCCTGAAGCAGGCACGTCCTGTGCATACTCACTTCCTGAATGCAAACACACGACACAGTGATGTTGAGTCAAAACAGTTTCTACAGAACATATCAGGAAATTAGAAAGAGTATTGCTGATGAACCTCTCGTGTTGCTCTCTCTAGAGTTACGGGTGCTAGGTCCTCCTGTAACTCCTAGAGTTACGGGTGCTAGGTCCTCCTGTCGCGGTGCCTCCTCCTGGGTCACCATGGGGCCTTGCTTCACCATGACCCCTGGGACTCTTTACCGTAAGATGACCCGTCCCAGTGACACTCCGTTTCTTGTGCACCTTTGCTTCTCTCCCCACTTCGGTCTTGAAACTGCATGGATAATAAGCCCTTCCAGGTTCTCTCCTCCCCCTGTCCTGTAACTCACTGTCATTCACAGCTCCTCTGACTAACTAGCCATGAGAGCAGACGTCCCCCATCAAAGACATAATGCAGACACAGTTGTGATTCTAAATCCTCCAAGTGTTCTCTCACCTCTTTCCACGGAGGACCTAGGGAGTGGCCATTCCCTGAAGAGCTACAGTCCTTTGCACCTGTCTGAGGTGAAAAGTGCAGTTTGCATCTTCTCTTCTCCACTGTCTTTCCCTTGAGCTGGTTCCACTCTGTGCCAGGTTCCTGTTCCCCCATAACAGCGTTAGCCTGGGGTTGGGTGGGTTTTAAGGGACACTGTTGACTCTGATTGTGGCTCAATAGGACAAGGCCACGTAGGGATTCTTTGGATGTCCCTAGGGCAGCGGTCCCCTACAGCCTAGGGAGCCTATTCAACAAACATTTTTATTATCACTCAGAAAAACACAGGTTTATATGAAAAAATTGACATTAATGAAACTAGTATCCTCCTGGAAAATGTATTTACATGAGCATTCGTTACTCTAGCACAGAACTCAATATTACATTGTATTTGATATTGAATATTGTGTTTGATTTCTTACCAGGGCCAGTTTAGTCTAAATCCTTACCTCTGCAGTATACATATCTCAGAGAACAGAGAAGCCTAAGTGGTTCTTTAACTGACCCCAACTCTCCTGGCAGGACCCCAAACCCACATTAGACTTTCTCCGCCATGCGTCAAGGTGCTGGCTATTGGAGTTATTGTATATAACTTATTTGAGAAGTACAAATGAAATACTTTCCCCTATCCTTTGACATGTGAATGAAGCACACGCAACACAAAATATGTACGTAAGACACTGAACTCTGAAAACATTTATTATTACGTTTATTATTACATTCATTCACATAAATAAATGTATAACTTTTGTATAACATTATACATTTTCTTTATTATATACCTTACCTCTGTGTATTTTTAGATAAATCCTATATTTTAGCGCGTTCCAACCGCAGTGAATCAGTTGTCTCTTTACGATTTAGACACACTAGATTCCAATCGATAACTGTCTGAACGATTTTGGAAAGATGATGTCACTAAATACGAACAAGGTTAATAAACTACAACAAATCACAATGTTTTTCATTCATCACTTTATTTGAAAATGGATCAATAACGACAACTAAATCGACAGAAACAGTTTCAAACAGAAACAAATCGAGGAAGTGGAAGTAAGCTACTATTTCTTCCCATAATGCACCACGACACATTCGTTAGAACTGTTCTCTAATTTCGGATTTGTTTATTGTGTATTCATTTAAAACATTGTAATTTCGCAGCAAGACATTACAAATTAGTGCTGATTACCCGAGGTTACATTCCTAAGGCCACAGTAGAGGATATTGTACAGGTTATTTTACCTGTGTTGTAAAACTGCTAAATTAATTTGGCCGGAACAGTCACTCAAACCATAAAAGCAAACAAAATCAATTTATAGGAAATATTCTATCATATATTATGCTATATTATGCTATCATAAAACCAATAATGAAGCACACCAAAATTGAATGGCAGCATAAATAATATAATGCCATTATGTCATTATGTCACCTAAATCATTCCATCTAAAACAGAATGGAATTATGTAATCACTATGCAAAACCTCATACCCTTATTAAGCTATAATAACTTTAAAGACCCTTTTTCATAGTGGGACTGCTCTCTCGCTTCTCTTCTACAGAGGACTACTTGAGGATTTAGCCGCTGCTTGATCTTTTGCTCATGAAGTGCTATAAGTTTGCATAAAAAGTGCTATAGAAGCTCATTCAATTATTATAATAGTGTAAAAAATAAGAAAAGATACAGTATTGGCTGGAAGTTTGTAGTGTATTAATTGCAAAGGTCAACCATAAAAAAAGGAGAAAAAAATAGAGAAAGGGAACTTACACTTTCGACCTGATTAATACATGAAACAGTTGCCACAGTAACTGACCGTAAGCACATACATACACACGTACCCACATACACACACTCACGTAGGCTCATTCCCTTAGTACGCGGCTACATTGAGCAAGCATGGATGAGTTAGGTGAGTATATTTCCTCTGATACTGTTGCGGATATTATACTACATATAACTACAGGACAGAATATATTCATAGATAAAAGAAATAAGGTGGTAGGTAGGTGGTAAAAGCATTTTCTATTGTTTGTGTGTGTGTGTGTGTGTGTATGTGTATGTGTGTGGTGAATCCAGCATTTCTCAAATTGATCATGCTGGTATATATATAATTTTTCATTTCATATCAGATCTATCGAATAGTCACAGTGAATCACAAAGTAGATTCTTGATATTGACCTAGTGATGGATTATTGACTATGTTGACTGGAGCTCTGTCCAGGTCATTGAATGGAACATGATCGATTATAATTCTAGAAATAATATTATGATTCTGTTTTAGTGTCATTGTTAGTGCCAGTGGATATTGATTATAACTAACAGACGTGCTAGCTATTACTTTGAAAAAGTATTTTCTTAATCTTGGTTTGGTGATACATCTAAGTTATGATGTACATATGAACGGACAAACTTCCCCTTAAATATAACCCAATTAATTAATAGTAACTGTAATGATCCCTTGCATACTGCCAGGAAAGTATGTTAATAGTCAGTGTTGAGACTATTCAATGAGGCGTGCATCAGTGTCAAATGTTTCACTTCTGCACAGAGCTTTTGTTTGTTAAAAGATTTCTATCACTTCCTCAGGAAGCGTTGGTTTCCTGCAACAACCACGGCGGATTGATGGTTGCACTTGTAATATGCAAGTGGAAATATGTTCAGGCATTATTCCGTCAGAGGAAGTCTGTTTACCTAAAGTTTTAAAAAAAAAATATATATCATACGAAATTACATAAAACATTTGGGGTCACTTTGGGGTCACTATCTATATAAGTGTAGATACAGACACATTATCAGCAACCGTCACTCCTGTGATCCAATGGTATGTTGTGTTTGCTAATTCAAGTTCAGAATTTTAGAAGGCTCAATATTCATTGGAAATCCCTTTTGCGATTATGAAAACTTGTGCTGAAGAAGCAATAAAACTGGCTTTTTTAGACTAGCTAAGTAACTTCAGCATAAGTCATAGTTGCGGATAAACCTGCTGTTATTTTAATGGACAGAACATTTAGCTTTTTGGTAAAAATCAAGGAAATGTCTCAACTTTTAAACGGTAGTGTATACACACGTTACAGATCTGATTCTGGAAGAGTTGTCCGTCAACTTGGCTGGTCCACTGTCGGCTCCCTGCAATAAAGAGAGTGATGAAGTCAACACACATGATCAGGTAACGACAAAATACCCTCTAGTGGCTTTTAGATCGTTTTTCTATCTACTACAACTGGAAATGACGTCTAAGTGTTATGTGGAATCACCCACAGGCCCCAAAGGGATGTCCGGTTAGCCTCCCTGCCAAGAAAGGAAAGGTACTAGTTACCACCAATGTGTATAGGTGAGTCATTGGTAGATCAGCCCACAGACAGCCATATGACTACACTGATATCTGTCCCCTGTCCACTGTCTCATCCCTGGGTTTCTCTGTGTGCTTGTCAGTGAGCTACCAGCTCCGGTGGAGGCTGGTCTGCTGAGCCCTTGCTCTGCAACCAAAGAGCTCGACTCCATAATGGAAGATTTGCTGTTTGGCCTGGAGATGAGGGTGAGGGAGCATCAGTCAGTGAATTAATCCATTTTTCATCAGAGCACGAGTGGCGTAGGACAAATGTGTTCAAGTGAAGTTGACTTAATTTGACAACAGAGGGCAGTATAGGGATACAAAACTCATAGTAAATGTTTCAGCACTGGCAGTGCCACCAAAAGGATTGTAAAGTATCATAAAACAGATGAAAACCTCAACATTATTACAAATGAGGAGACATAGATTCTCATCTTCAGCTCCCAGACCCTTCCCCTCCGTCAACGCCCAAACCAGAAGGCCAGATGTCAGTCAAGCAAAAACCCATGGAAGAAAAGAAAGAGAAGGATAACGCACAAGTAAAAGATGAGAGCACCAACAGCCCAATGACCTCTGATCGGGAGTGCAAGGCCTCCACGCCGAGGAACACGGACGCCATAGACGATCTTCTGGGAGACCTGAGCACGGACATGGAGAAGATGGGTGTGCGGACTGTGGCCAAGGGTCACTGTGCTTCCTGTGGCAAGGTCATCTTGGGAAAGGTAGGCAGAACATCCAGGTATATAAATAAACGTATGGGACAAGATGATCAAATTAATGTATCATGCCTGGTTCTGGAGAGGAACCGCGGTGGAAGATACTCCATCAGCATGTGATCCAAGGGAGTATCACGGTTCTAACCGGTGTTCCTGTGTTGGGCAGATAGTCACAGCCCTGGGCCAGACGTGGCATCCAGAGCACTTTGTCTGTGTGGTGTGTCAGGCGGAGCTGGGCACCAGTGGCTTCTTTGAGAGGGAGGGGAGGGCCTACTGTGATAAAGACTACACACACCTCTTCTCTCCTCGCTGTGGTTACTGCAAGGGCCCCATCACACAGGTACAGCATCCTCTCCGTTGGATTGTACTGTCTGAACACATCTGTCTGAAGCTCTGCAAACCTTCTGATCATGTACATAGCTGTCAGAAATGCATTCCGGTGTTTTGCCACATTTCTTGCTGAAAGTGTAATCGTTTTTTTGTTATAATATATAAGTAGAATCACTGTCACACCTCAGTTAGCCAGAAAACGTCGAGACTAAAAGTACAACATTGAGGATTTGTTTTGCCTCTGCAGCACCACTTATACATACATACAAGTAGTGGCCATAGATCCTAGCCTCATATGGCCTTCCTGATCCCACAAGCTCTCATTCTGTTTCACCCTACACATCATGGAGATCAGGATGGTCGTACAAGGCCTTTAAGTTATTGAGTGAACCTCACCCCAGCTGGGCTCTTTGACCTCTCTCTCTCTCAGAATATCCTAACTGCGATGGACCAGAACTGGCACCCAGAACACTTCTTCTGTTCCCATTGTGGGGAGCTCTTTGGGTCTGAAGGTAAGAGGGACACCCATCTGCCTTCCAAAAAGCACCACAACCCCCTTAAGGAACAGACCACGCTGTGACTGTGAACACTGTGTGTGTCCTGTAATGTGTCATAGGTTTTCTGGAGAATGACGGGAAGCCATACTGCCACAGAGACTTTTACAATCTTTTTGCTCCAAAGTGCTCTGGCTGTGGGAAGCCTGTTAGGGAGAACTACCTGAATGCTGCCAATGGCACCTGGCATCCCAACTGCTTCGTCTGCTCAGTGAGTCCATGTCCACAGATCACACACACTTCTGTATGCAAACCTCTTCTGTTACTCTACCATCAGACAATACATCCTTTTCTATCTAAACGACGTTTTCTAAATGTTGAATAAACAATTCAAAATGTATACAGAACGGATGCTTCATTCTAACATACTGTCCAAGAGCACATAAGTTCTAAGTATGTTAGAATGAAGCATCCGTTCTGTATACATTTTGAATTGTTTATTCAACATTTTCTAATAAAACTAGATAGAAATAAACGTGTCAATAGACCTGGCCTACCATCAACTAGAAATAATTACTGTCAATGGAGTGGGCCTCCTATATCAACAAGATAGAATGTGTTAATAGAGTGGGCCTACTATATCAACACGATAAAATGAGTGTTAATAGAGTGAGCCTGCTATGTCAACAAGATATAATAAGTGTGAATAGAGTGGGTCTATTATATCAACTAGATAGAATAAGTGTCAAATTAGTTGGCCTACAATCTCAACTAGATAGAATACTATTAGACAACAGAAAAATAACTTCCTATTCCTCTTGAACTAGGACTGTTTGAAGCCCTTCACTGATGGCTGTTTCCTGGAGCTGGATGGTCGTCCCCTCTGCTCCTTGCACTACCACGCCCGCCAGGGGACACTATGCGGGGGCTGTGGAGAGCCCATCTCTGGCCGCTGCATCTCAGCTATGGAGCGAAAGTTCCATCCGGAGCACTTTGTGTGTGCCTTCTGTCTACGGAAACTCAGTCAGGGAGTGTTCAAGGAGCAGGCAGGGAAACCTTACTGCTCAGTCTGCCACACTAAACTGTTTTTGTGAGAGTTATACTGTATCAAAATGACCAAATTAGCAGCAACATAATAGAACAGAAGATAATCCATTTACCTGAAAATATGTACAGTATCCCAAATTCCCTATCAAATCATCAAAGTAATACCGGCATTGGACAAAAATAAACAAAATAAACTCAAGCTGGTGTTGCATTGCCACATACTTGTGGGAATGATCAGGAATGTGTAAACAGTCAGGCAGGCTTAACAAGATTTATAGTAGTGTTCTTTTGAAGATTGTACAGTTCTTCCTTCTTACCGTTATTGCTAATGTATACTCTAGTACTACCATAATATTTTTGCTGATGTATTTTACACATACAAATACAATGCTGATCTACATTTAACCGAAAGCAATTTAACAAAATCTTTATGTAACTGCAAGCAACTGAACTGAACCTTTAACCAAAACTTTGAATTAAATTAAGTTTTTGCAAAACTTTACGGAAAATGCATGATGTTTTCAAACTTTTTTCGTAATTCAAATAATCAAATAAATCCCTTTTAACATCACCAGTTGTCACAGCTTTTACAAAACACCCAGCCTGAAGCTATTAATTCAGCATATGTGCCTCTGAATCTTGAAGGTTAATGCATCATATTTTGAAAATATGATATTACTATAGTTAAAAAATAAGAAGATAAGTACTTGTCCAATAGAAATCTCCAATAATGATTGTTGGCCCCATAATAGTAATGATCCTTTAATCACAGACAGACAAAACACAATATTGTTTCTTCAAAAAACAAAAGGGTGTCAGATTGACACATGGTTGTAATAATTATTTCAGCTACTTTATAGGTAGAACTCTCAGTTTCCTCAGATATTTACTAATATTTGGCTTGTAAAATACTTACAACTATTTACAGTACCCTCTTACAAACTTCTACCATTGAATTGTGAAAAACCCAATATGGTTCAAATTTCTTTCAAGCTGAGTATTGAGCTGTTGCCCATCTGAGATTGAAACCTTTGTGCTATGAATACCTAACAGGGAACTGGGCTACAGAGGTAGAATAATGTGCAGGAAGACAGCTCCCCTACCAGCCCACTGTCTATACCAACCTGCTGGGAAGGCCCTCAAATGTCACAAAATAGTGACCAAATTTGAAAGCTGTCTTTCAAGAGTGTGGCCAAAGCATGAAGGCATCAGAGACAAGCATCAGGCCACCTGCATGAAGCAGTTGAGAAGTGGCATTGCTGCTGTACAAAGAGAGTGGGTGCTTGGTGTCAGGTCTCAGCAGGGCACTTCTCCAAGGATCGTGGAGTGGCTTCAAGTGTGCCGAGAGATCAAATGAACAGTTCACATTTTAGGGGTTTGCGACGGCCTCTGTTATCTGAAAGGTGACAATGACAAGTCTCTATGACAGAGTCTTTACTTGTAGGGCTAGTTTTTTTTGTTGTTGAATGAATCAGTTCCTACACCCCGCTCAAGATTAAAACACATCGGGCATCAATTAACTTAATATATTAAACAACAACCGTAACAACGGTTAATGGAAACCAAACTCGCTAACCGATTGAGGGCTGGATTAAAACCCTGAAAGTCCAATTAAACTGATGAAATCACAGGCTGTTCCAACGTGTGTGAATTTCAACGCGGCAACTCATAATGTGAGTCAGTAGTGTGTCTGGCCCCCACGTTCCTGTATGCAACGTCTGGGCTCCTGATATGAGGATGGATGGTGTCCAACTGTTTTTTTCATACATTCATAATATTGACGCAATAACAATTAACATAGGTGATTGCAGAATTTTTCGTCAAGTGAAAAGATGATTGAATCCTGCAAACCCCTCTTTTACTGTACAGTGTTTGTGGTCTATGTTGCACCAAAAAGCATGCACGAATGCATACTTCAAAAATCCACCAAATATTTTAGACCGTCCAGGAACTTTTGGAGTACTATTTTCAGTACTCTGGTTTAGGACATAATCCTCTGGCATACTTATCTGGCATACTATATAGTACCCAAGTATGCAATTTGAGAGTCAGATTATGACTTGGGCACTTCCCCATCTCTATTGCTGCCCTCCAGTGGTAGGAAATGTCATCCACAGAAATTTGACAAAATATTGGCCTACCAAACTTCAACGTCCGCTATTGATGTGTCCCTTAACTAGAACCATTCTATCAAGTCTGAAAGTGAACTAAAACTCGAATTAATTTAAAATCGAAATAAAAAAACGGATCAAAACAGTAAAAGCACAAAACTGAAACAACCTCTGCGGTATGGTATTAACTGCTGTTAATACCATACCAATATCATTTCAATATCATATTCATATCATAGCATTCAATGTAATGTTTTATTGACACTTATTTTACCTGGCAGGTATGTCATCTCTGACATCCTCAAGTTTAACCTCAACAACACTGAGCGGTTCTTTCCCCATGTTATCTCCATCATGGTTGGCCATCAGTGAACTCCATAGTGTCCCCTAATTGTGCCGAGCCTTTGAGTTGCTTCTGTGGAGTACAACTTTATCACACACAGGAGGAGGTGCAGGTACTAATCCAGGCACTTGTAATCTCATGTGGACTACTGCAATTAACTGTTCGCTGGGCTCCCTGCTGATGCCATCACACACCCGCAATTTATCCAGAAAAACTGCAGCCAGCCTGGAGGTACACCCTCCCACGTTGTCTCTCGTTTCCCTGCTCCTCAGCACCCCCACTGGCTTCAAGTTGACGTTGGCATCCAATACAAGACCATGGAATGGTTCAAACCCCATGTCCCTGTCCAAGCTCTTTGTTTGGCCAATTCGAAGTCAAAGTCACATCTACGTGAAAAGATTTTTAGCATTTGTAAAACCCTTGGGGGGGTTCAACTTATGTTTCCATACAGATGGTGATTTCATATTTATCTACAAGGTTCACATTTATTTTGACCGCTAGGACAATCTTTCCGCTGTTGGATGATGCGTTGCCCTGTCAGAGTGCTGATTTGTCAGCAGAATGTGGTTTTGAATAAGAGCAGTAATGGCTTTGTTTGTCACCAGCCTTGTGTTCATTATGCAAGAAACTGTCTAAGCAAGGAAACTCGTTAATGTCTAGATTGTATCCAGTGGAGGTTGCAGGACCGGATTGAACGTGAGGCCTATTAACACCACAGTATCTTGGCCAAGTTTTCATTGTTAAGTCCCTTTTTCTTCTCAGATGTTGTCGTGAATTTCTAATAATGTGTTACATCTTCTTCTCAGAATATATGTGACGAAGTATGTCACAGCTATTGTTAGACATATAGCCAAGTAGCAACCCAAACAAGTCCTATCAGAGTATGTAAACATGTTATTAATAATTATTTCAGATTTTACTTATTGTTCTGACAAATTATTGTTCTGACAAAATTGCTTCTGTATTAGATTACAAAAAGGTATTTGATATGGATAGACTAATATTAACATAATCAGCCTTTCTTTTACAGACAGGACCATCATCTTGAACACAACCATATCCATTGGGAGTTTTTGCGAATAGACATGGTTGTAGATGTGACCGAAATGGATGCATGAAAATAAAGAGAATAAAATAGTTAATGAGAAAGAATGTGCACAACCTTCTTTGCTCACCAATGGTTATCATATTATCTTTGTGAAGCACAAATTACATATTTCTTTGACATTTACTGCAAACTGTATGTTCAGCCTTATGTTAGAAAATAGGTGTCATACTTTTTCCAAGCACCAATTACTAGAATATTTATTAATTAATTTTACTGACACAAAAAGTAAGTAAAAACATAATTAATCAGATAGACCTTAGCACATTTCTATGTAATTAGTTGTACATGTAAACTCGCAAAGCATAATGTGCAATACTACAATAGTACTCTTTACAGTCTACAACCGTTTATTCCAATTTACTGCAAAATACTAACAAATGATGTACTCTAGTAAATACAATGTAATGTCACTGTAAACTGTAATATTTGTTTTACATGGGCTGACCCTTTTATTGCAATTCCATGGGAGATTGATGAAAGTGACAAAACAAATAGCAAAAGATCTAGGAGAAACTTTAACCATCCCACTTACAGTAATTCAAGCCCCACTACCACAGAGGACAGGCTATAACACAGGTGCCCTAGAACGAAGCCACCCCAATGCTGATGTAAAACTACTGGCAGTGTGTGAGTGGATATTGAGGATGGGATAAATCTTGTTGTCATCGACACGTTAGACCAAGTCTCCTGGTCTCCTACCCTGCATTAACATGGGCTGGTGTCAGAACATGGGTGCCTGGCCAAGGACTCTGCTCTGTCTGTAACCCTCTCTCTCATATGAGAGTTGAGATTTTTTTAACACACCATTTCCTGTATAAAAGCTTTCCATTGCCGTAAACTCTCGGTCCGCTTAAAGTTGGATCTCAGCAAAATACCTCTGACATACACGCTGACACTAATCCTGGCTGTGGTGTCCCACTGTTTTCAGGACGGGGCAGAAGGGAAGACCACAATAAAAACCCTAACAAACATGTAACGAAAGTGGCCGGGAACACACAAGCACACTTGAAGGGCATGATCCGGCAGAGAGAGAAAGTGAAGAGGAAAAGTTTCTTGGCGCACAATAAACCTTGCCAACGGGAAATGTGAGTTGTGGCTTTCCTAAAAGCCGATGAATAAAGGGTTAGTCTGTGGTTCCTGGAGGAGTGTAACTCAGGTGACATTTACTGCCGTGTATTGGGGTAACAGAGACCTGCCGAGTGCTATGAGACATGAACACCCCCTGGGCTGGGGGCTGGAGGGAGAAGGCCAAGGGGTGAGGGGGAGGGTAATTGGGTGAGTTACCCCTGTGTGACACTGAAACCCTACCCCAGCAGCAAACTGCCCGTGGCCCCTGTGTCACCCTGCCGGGGGTAGGAGGGCACCAGACAGGCACCAGTCCCACCGTGGGTCCCAACCAAGGACGGCCCCCACCTTGTAAAACCCCTGTTGACATCTACCCTCATTCAAGGTTTCAGCCAATAACTGTCTAATACACATCCGTTAATCAGCTCAACAGCTAGAGGACCCATACAATGGCAACGTGTGTACTCACATGTAGATGACAGATAAAGGGCTGGTTTCTCAATAACCATGGAACGATTAGACCATGTGTTGACACGGACAGGATCCCAAGACCGGCAGCACTGTTTGCCAACATGTTTTTCCATTCAAATATTGTAACTATTCAATACAATAACAATACTGACGACTTATCGACACTTAGGTTTCGGGTTAATGGTTAACTCAGGCAGTCAAACCAGTGAACATTTAGATACTGTCCCAATCCTCAAATTGTTAAGCCCCCATGTGCAAGTGTATGTGTGAGCATCGTCAGTATGTAGGTATTTGCTGGCTGTCAGACGCAGTCTTGATCAACCGTGGAGCAAAAGAAGGAAACATGTGGCCCACCACAGCAATGGTCCCGTCTCAGCCATACACAGGTCTGTATCCGTGGTTCATCATTGATTTTCTGAAATAACCGAATTAGCACAGCATCACGGCTCAGCTTGAACCCATGCGCTGAGTAATCTGTAATTCTAACTGACCAAACAGAGGAGAAAGTCTGGAAAGATATTTACTTCAACAGATGTCTACTATTTTAATGAGACTCAATGGTCCTGTTTCTACTAATGCCCCTAGGTGTTGAAACGACCCTGATTGGACACATTTCATTTCCACTGAAACCAGAGTATGTAATATTAATTTACAAGGTGGTCCTTGGTATCAGGGCCGGCCATTGCTTTTCAAAGGCCCCACACTTCACATCAAAACATTGGGGTTGATTACCATTTATAGGCCAACAGAATAGTTTCCAGCGATATTTGAGGGAACTGTGTCGGCCAATGATTAAGTTCACATCAAATGCCATTTGATTATATACAGATCAGAATGCAATACAAAGATAACCTGCACATGTTTACAGACGTGCTATACAGCCATATCTGTCTACAATTCGCAGTCATTTCTGTCAACAGAAAAGTACACAGGTCCTCAGGGCTGTGTACTCGGTCCCCTCCCTATTCACCCTTCGCTGTGTGGCCAAAAACAGCGCCATTCTTAAGTTTGTGGCCAACAACACCATCCATCATCCACATCATCCACCATCGTCTTCAACAAGGATGAGTCAGACTACAGAGAGGAGGAGAGTGACTTGGCTACTTGGTGCCACTTGGCTCTAAACGTCTGCAAGACTAAGGAGATTATTGTAGACTACAAAACGCCACAGAGGGGGGACACGCCCCCATGCACATCCATGGAGCTGAAGCAGAGAGAGTTCCTTTGTGTGTTCATCAAAAAGGACCTGGTCCAGACAAGCAGACTCAGCGGTAAAAACTGACCTAAAAAGCGCCTATACGTCCTGAGGAGAATCAAGTTTGGCATGTCTGCACAAAACTCTCACCAACTTGTAAAGGGGCACCATTGAGAGCATCCTCTCAGGCTGCATCACTGCCTGGTACGTCAGCTGCTCCACTGCTGATCGCAAGGCCCTCCACAGGGTGGTGGAGTCAGAGGAACCGATCTTTGGCTGCAATCTCCCTTCCATGCAAGGCATCTACCAACCACGATGCCTTAGAAAAGCAGGCTATGATCTGTTCACACTGCGGACGTCTGGTAGAGGTTATCGGAGCATCAGGTCACAAACAGTTTTACCCCCAAACCATAAGACTCCTCAACACTGATCAGTTGATCACACAAGCACTTCATATGCTCTGGTCACTTTGTAATGTATCCATTTATAGGCACTACAACACTTATATTTATAATTTTTAAGATTCAATTTATACTGGCTATATTCCCATTTCTACATTTGAAATGATTTCTATTCGCTGTTGTTATGTATATTTAGTATTTTCTGTTATTACTTAAAACAATTATATATCTTAATTTCTACGTAGATGTCGCATGTCATGTCACAAGAATTTCATTGTTCAGAATGACGCATGTAATTCTGTGCACCTAAAAGGCTTTGACTACTAAGTTGAGCCCCTGGCTTGGTCCCGGCTCTGACTGGTGTCTACTGCTTGTCTGCCTCCTTACATCCATATACTGTATTGGGGTCAGTGTTCCTGGAGGTGTGAATGGATGTGTTTTTTAAGCTGAGAGGAAAAGTGACAATTTCAACACCCTGCTAATTACTTCCACAGTAACATTTACGGTGACTTAGGAGCAGGAAAGTTAATTAGACCAGTGTATTCATGCTGGGGCCAGTCCAAACCTCGTCCCTCTGGGCTGCGTACAAGCTGTGTTTGGTTTGGTCCAGTGCTGCTTAGCTGCCTGGGCTGTCGGAGAGTGACGATATCACACCTGATTAATGACTGGCTTCTCTGTATTCAGCCACTTCCTGTTGTCCTTGGCTAAGCCCCCACAACCTTCTCTCTTCTCCTTTCTCACTTACCAACACAAATAGTACCGACACATTGACACTCAAATGCAAACAGGCAAATAAACTGTACATTCTGTACACTAACGAATTCTATAAATATGCACACATACACCATATTCAACGTTGTTATAATGTGTAATACATTTAGCTGTACAGTAAAAAAGCTATTGAATCAACTATTTTATAATGTGTAATCATTTAAGTTATACAGTAAAAAAGCTAGGAACTCCACTTTGTTATAACGTGTAATACATTTTGTTGTAACAATTTTAACCATGATATCAATTATTTAACGAAAGGTTTACAAACTGCGTGATGTTTGAGGGGTTTCTTGCATTCACAACCAGTTTTAAATCACCCCACAGCATCTCAATAGGACTAAGATCCGGGCTTTGACTTTGCCATTCCAGAATTCTCCATTTCTTTCTTTTGAGCCATTCCTTGATGGATGTTTTGGAATGTTTTGGGTCATTGTCATGCTGCATAGTGCATGACCAGGCCCTGCTGCAGCAAAGCAGACCCAAACCATGACATTTCCACCCCAAGGCTTCACAGTTGGTAGGATGTTCTTGTCTTTGGTTTGCCTCACAAGTGTCTTCAATTTTGACCGAGAACACCTAGACAAAGACCCTGACTTCTGGAACAATGTGCTTTCAACAGAAGAATCCAAAGTAGAATTGTTTGTGACTGTGACTCCTATGTGACTATTGTTATTGGCTTGCTTTTAATTCAAAGAAACCTTTACAGTACTTATGTCCTGGTCCTAGGGATGGACAGATTTAATGCAGAAAACAATTTCCTTAAAATGTAACACTTTCACAGGTAAGTCTGTGTGTTACCCAATGACAGGTTAGTGGTTAAATTAATTAGTCTAGTGGTTAAATTCATTGTTCATTAAAACATTGTGGTAGGTTCTCATAACAGCCTCCAAAACTATTCCCCCTTTCCTAATTCAAGCAACCTCAGTCTCATCTCTGTTACATTTGCTGCCATAAATTTCCCTTACCCAGAGAGAGCAAAGGAGAGAGAAAGAGTTACTTACTCTGCTGTTTCACCAATGGGTATGAGAGAGATTTATAGAACAATATATCACTTGGTTTATGGCTTTTAGGGTCAAGAAGATCAATGTTTCTATTTCAAAAATATGGGTGGGTGCAGGTAGCTATACAGGATCACAGCTTGATACATTTTGGAGAAATGTAAGAAAGTCCAGTTGTGGACTGAGCTGGGGTACATTTAGGGTTGTGATTAGATGAAAACCTAACCCCCAGGCAGCCCCCAGGAACTAAGCTCTAGCCTACTGTGGGATTAGGTTTCAGTGCTAGGGTGTTTAGCTAGGGTGTAGGGTTAAGGTGTAGCGCTAGCGTTGGGGCTCTGGGCTGGGGGATATAGATGGACAGGTTGCTGAGCTAGGGTATTTTCCCTGCAATGGGTTGAGACCACATCATTATAAGATTTGTTTTGAAGAGGGATGGTTAACCACATAATGGGGCTGCTTATGGGGAGTTGAATGGCCTCCCAGGTTTGGGGAGGAGCCTATGAGGCACGAGGTGGATCAGTGATAAATCCCAGAAGGGCCTGACTTCCTCCAGTGGAAATATTCAGGTTTACAGTAGTATGCCGAAGGCTACATCAGCAACATTTAGAGTCGGCATTTGTAAGCGATTTTCCTTATCACTGATCTTCCTCCTATTTTGTTCTATTACACTGCTACTTTACTATGAAATCAGTGCATCAGACTACAAACCGATAGATCGGTCTGTCGTGCTTTGGGAAAGGACTAGACTACATCTTGTTTTGAAAAGAATGCATGAGTATCATAGGGTTGCAGGCCGAGCCCCGACTCTGACTCTCTCTGTCACCTCTGCAGAGTAAAAAGATGTCATGGTTAAAGTAGTAATGCCGTGGCTCTGTGACTGCAGACAATTAACTGCTGTGTTGTAACACTACTGCATCCAAGTTGGCTCTCAATTTAAAATGTCTCTCTGAGGATTTGTTGATACTGCGCAAAATGACATTACATTAATGCACTTCTCTGGACTTCCCTCAAGCACATTGCACATTGCAAGCTATGGGCAGTGCCTGACTTGGAATTACAGAAACGCAAGTTGTCACAGCGCTTAGATTTGTTAATTCCATAACTTACTACAGTAACTGGCTGCACATTCGGCCAGTTCGATCCCATAGTTCTACCACCAAACTGTTTTCTTGAATAACAGGAGAAAAAGGACAATAACGGTTTTGTTAGGCTACTGTATAAAACATATCAACCCCTCTTATCTGGACCGCTGCAGGGTGTACTGACGTTTAACCCAATTAATCACACCTACGCTTGTCAAAGACTTGTGCTTTGATGTCCCTGCTGAAATGTGGTGAGAATGGTGTTCAGGTGGGGGCCTGTAAACATTAGATTTCCTGAAAGATTGTTAGCCACCATCAAATACTTGTGTCTCTAATAGATGATTTCCAAACTCAAACAAATGTATAAGGTAGGCTACTTGAATAGGCAATGGCATAAGGTAGTCATTGTGGCTAGACATGTTATCAACAAACGTTAATCAGGGGACATCTGTAATATTCATAACGAAAATGCCTGTGAAGAGCTTAGGTCAAGTCAACTGTCAATAAAGTTCCTGGAAAACAATAGGTCTGTGCTACTTTGACCTGTGACTATGGATGCCTCTGAGGTTATAAAATAAAAAAATGTTAACAAAAACGTTAACGGCATCAAGTATTTTAAATGAATCGCACATGTTAACTTTCACAACCCTAATCAAAATATTAAAATGTATTACACTACACTTTAATACAACACTTTGTTTCACAACAATGCTCTTATCACAACCTGTGTTCTCTAATACCAGATGTTTTGGGTAAGTACAGTCCACTCTCAAACTGACAGAGATCTGAATTCTGCTCTGTACCTTACTGACTTGTGGCTCTACCCCAAAACATCAATTATACTAATGCTGACAGCACCTAGTCCCCATCAGGCTTCCTGCCTTCCTCATCCAAGATGAATTGTTGCTGAGATCTCAGCAGGTATGTTGAACCTCCACCTCAAGCAAAGTCAGACCCAGACCACATGCCTAAAGCAGAAACAGTGTGAATGTCCATACCCACCTGGTAAAACAAAACACACCAGAAAGGTAAGAGCACATTACACATTAGAACATATTACACACCAGGAGGTTAGAGCCCATTACACACCAGGAGGTTAGAGCACATTACACACCAGGAGGTTAGAGCCCATTACACATCAGGAGGTTAGAGCACATTACACACCAGGAGGTTAGAGCACATTACACACCAGGAGGTTAGAGCACATTACACACCAGGAGGTTAGAACACATTACACACCAGGAGGTTAGAACACATTACACACCAGGAGGTTAGAACACATTACACACCAGGAGGTTAGAACGCATTACACACCAGGAGGTTAGGACGCATTACATACCAGGAGGTTTGAACACATTACACACCAGGAGGTTAGAACACATTACACACCAGGAGGTTAGAACACATTACACACTAGGATTTTAGAACACATTACACACCAGGAGGTTAGAACACATTACACACTAGGATGTTAGAACACATTACACACCAGGAGGTTAGAACACATTACACACCAGGATGTTAGAACATATTACACACCAGGAGGTTAGAAAACTATACACACACAGCAGGTTGTTGATTTATGAGTGAGGGCTTGATTTAATATGACTATGATAGAAAATCATGTCCACTTCAATATTACAGCCACTCATTGCTTGAGTGTTTTGATATTGCAATTTTCATATTGAAATTGCAAAGATCTTTCATTGGTTCTTTTAGAACATGCTGGGATCCAGAGCCTGCTGTCTAACTGAATGGCTCTGTCGCTGAGTGGTGTGTGGAGAACGTAAAGGTCCACTTCTAGGACTATCAAAGCTACTCTGGGAAGAGCCGACATTTCAGTCATCCCAGGTCTTGTAATGACGCTAGGATGCATTGTGTTCAGCTGAGCATGTCAGGACTGGTGTCAGCAGGTGTTTTGCAACTGCAATATGCAATATGCTGAATATCTGCTAATTGAGCATTTTATACTATTTTCATATTATTAGACATTTCCACACCACATGTGCACAATTTGTTTTTTCGAAGACGCTGGTTTGTCAAACTAAATGAGCTGCACAAACTGTAGTTTCAGATGTAACCCCCCAAAGCCCAGACAGAAAGTTCTCTTATTGGTGGAAACATTTCAGAGCCCAACCATCAGTTACCATCCAGGGAGAAAGGGAAAAGATGGATATCAAACCATTTTTGTTTCTCTTTTGTCTCTCTTGCCTGATGAAAAGGGCTGATTTTTGAATAAGCAGAACTGGATCTAGTTCCAGGCAAACAATGTGTGTGATCTGTTTGATATGAATGCATCTGATTTTAAAATCAAAACCTTTGAAATGGTAAATGTTGTCACAATATATGTAAGCAGGTCATTTTCCTCCTACTATACGTCTAGAATAGGGTCTAGAATACATAGAATAGGGTCTAGAATACATAGAATAGGGTCAAGAATACATAGAATAGGGTCTAGAATACATAGAATAGGGTCTAGAATACATAGAAAAGACACCAGAATTGCGCAAGTAAAGAAGAGGCAGGTCATAAAAATGTACGTTCACACACACACCCAGATGCACACACACACACACGGTCAAAGAGACATAGTCACAACATCCTCCCTGCAGTACAAACACGGATCCTGGCAGGACAATAAATAAATAAAAAAAATGAAAGGAGCGCAAGGCCTATTTTCTTTTCTTAAGTGTACAGTAGATTACATATAAACTTTGACACATGTTCAGGATCGGCTGAAAAAGCGGAAAATGACTCCTTTCCTGGAAGGCCTCTCGGTTCTGTACGTGTGTATATGGTGCCGTTCACTCATAAAGACCTGGCTGTTTCTGCGCCGTCTGGGAGAAAGAGAGGCGGGGCAGCTTCCTGACAGGCCCTGGTGACGGCCCTTCTGCTCTAAGTCAAGCAGGAGAACAAGTCAAGTGTGAGCGAGTGAGTGAGGAGAGGCTGTGACGCCCGTGGAGACACTTAGAGAGGCGTGCAGTCTCCACCAGGAAGCAGGCTGCCCACACACGAGTGGGGTTCGTGGGGGAGACACATCTAAGTTCAAGCTTTACTGAGCAGACAAACCCTCCCTTCCTCCAGCTTTCATCATGTCTTCCAGTCCACTGGTGGGTTTACCTCAGTCACTCAGGGGCTTTACGGTCATGAGAAATGATCCTGCTGGTTATTGCAGAACATTGCGGAGAGTGCGTCTCTCCGAGACCATCGCATTGATCCAGGACTGCAAAACAAGACAGCCAAGATATGAGTCAAACAAGACAACAGAGAGCAAACTGGGAAACTAACTGTCCAAAGAAATCACTAAGTGAAGAAAACAGACACTTTGCTCTACCATCCCTACAGTTAATACATACTGGTCCTTGATAAGGGCATTGGAAAATGTTTTCCCCAGAAATGTCTCTGTCCCTCCCTCTCCCACGGCCCCACAACCCCTCACTATCCTCCTGGCGTTTCTCTTGATTAATCGCTGAGATCTGAGGAGTTTTATCTGTATAGCCTCCATTTTGCCCTATCAGTCAAAGGGTAAGAGTTAGAATCTGTCCTCTTGCACTGACCTATTCTGTAATCTCTGTGTGGGTTGTAAACGTTAGGGATAGTGTTACAGGCTGGAGGCATGAAGCCGAGGAAGACCCAATGGAACACAACGTCAGCCCTGGAGGACAGATGTCTTGATAAGATCTGAGAAATGCCAGACCTCTTCCAGCATCTTTATCTTGTAATGCCAGACTGAATGTGAACTACTGAAAGCCTCAACTAGGTGTTCGGCAGCTGGCAAAGAAGAACAGTTCGGGTGAAGTTTTGTAATAGAAGTATTATTAATGTAAGAATATACATATGAAATATTGAGACTTGATTCAGCTAAATATACAAAAGAAAAAGCATTCCCAAAGTAGACATGCAACCAATTATAAAGTCAAATCCTGAATGGGTGTGTAAGGCAGTAGGTCAGAACTGGTGTGTCAGTCTGTAAAGATCTAAACAAATACTAAATCAATTGTGGGTGAACACAGGCTAAACACGTTTAAGGTTTCATCCTGATGAAAATACTGGCAGCTACACAGATTGCTGCAGCTCTCAGACAGGACAGGCTTTGTTTCTGTGGGCAGGGCTCGAAACTCATGGCTCCAATTCCTGGTCTTTACTGACGGAACAGGTTGACCACAAAGACACCTAGCTAGCAAGCTACATCATAAAATCATCTCCAGGAAACACGCTCAGATTTGAGCCCACAGAATCAATTTCTTTGCTTGAAACATTATATGTTATTGGTTCATAGGCTTACTGAATTCAACTTTGATCCATTGTCGACTAATGTATAAATACAAGCTGCTTGCAAATAAATCTTTTACAATAGAACTAAATGACATTAAATCTTCAATACAGTCTAAAGGCAGACTAATCCTATGAACAGCATGCAGGGGTGTCTGGGAGCCGAGAGGATCTGGCATGACATCCTAGCGTACAGTGTTTATGTGTTTCTCTATCAGCCTGAAGACGTGGTTTGGCACATTGGTTTCACAATCACTCCAACCAGGATAAGCTGTCTGAAAGACTATAATACTAAATGTAAATGGGTGGTTGACTGGCAACAGCGTCATACTTGTTATTTCCATAATATTGTGATATCCACCGTATCCTTTGTCCGGCTCTGGGCTTTGCAGTCCTCTCACAAAGGCTGCTGTAATCCTACATGATGAGTAAAAACTGAGCATTCTTCTCCTCTGATTCTAATGCAGATGGATTTACTTATCAGCAAGAGAAACCATAGTCCTCTAATGCCCTCTTAAGGGTATCAGGTACAGAGGGGAAGGTTAGCAGGGGGCTCTGACAAAATGTCATTTAATGACTTGTACTGCCTAGGATCAATGGAAAGACCTGATGCATCATGTAAACCAAACATTGATGTGAGTGCTTCAGACTTTGATGTATCTGTGTGTATGTTTGTGAGACATAAGCATTATTTCTTTTTCCACAATGGAAACTTAGATAATGTTAGATAATGTTACAATCAATCATATACTATACATAAAATGCACACCATGCATACCCAATTCCATTCCAGTAGAACAATCTTATTTCTTGATCTCTCTTTCTGTTGATCTCTGACTGATGGCTGTCCGTTGCAGGTGTTTACACACCATAACTGATAACAGGATTTTTAATGCTGCGATAGAGAGAGTAGGATAGAGAAAATGCATGTTATTACCGCGGTTCGAAACTGAGGGGTCTAGGCCCCCAGTGAGGACCTCAGATAGCTGCAAAGGGTCCTTGAGATGACAGGGAAAAATCATGATAAAAATATTAAATTATTTGATATGGCTATTGTACTACATACCACTTAAAATGCACTGCCTTGCAAAAGTATTCACATCTCTGATGAATTCTCTCATATTATTGTTTTGTGACAGGTTTTATTCATAATAGGTTGTTTGCTTAAGTATTCCAAAAAGCTCTATCTTGGTCTTATTTGACCTGCATCTACTTTTACTCTTTCTCCAGACATCCTTTCAGGTGATACTTTCTGAGTAATTGTGTCTTGCTTGTGACCCTCTCATGCAGGCCTGCATTATGCAGAGTCCCTGATAATTTGCCTCAAGCCACTGAACTCAGTAGCTCCTTTAAAGTGATTGGTGGGCCTCTCAGTGGTCTTCTTTTCGTCTTTGAGGTTTGGGAAAACGTTTTTCTTGGCATTATCTGGGTGGATGTGATGCAGCTCTGATCATCTGGGCTTGCTGGTACATCCAAACAGTTGGATAATGTTTTGTACCCTTTCTCTAATCCATCTATGCATTTTATTTCTTTGTGATGAGGTAATTTTGTCTTTCAACTGAGACCTACCAAAGCACTTAAGTACGAGTTACTTATGCAGGCAACATATTTCATCTATTAATTATTATTATTTATTATTATTCTTACGAATAAAATTAAAGCCAATGTCAAAATGTTTAAGTGTTCGAAAATAAAATATCAAACAAAGAAATTACAATTTTTAGTTCTTTAATGAGAGAATTGGTCACAGTATTGAATTCTTCTGCAAGACATTTATTTATACACAAAATATAATAATATAATTTCGTATTCGTAATTTCTGTGAAATGCGCCAACCTAGAACATTCAGCCAATAAAAACATTTGTTAGTTCCTTGCCTTTCTCACTTTAAACTCACCGTTTAATATCTCTTCCCAAGGTTGCCTGCTTTCATTTTACCACGTGAAATTCTTGCACTTGGATACAAAAATCTCTCTACACGTTGACCAGATTATTTCCAGAAGTCCACAGCAGTCCTCACACTGACTTGGAACTTGCAATTGCAGTCTGACATTCAATATGGTTGTGGGCTTGAATTTGGGGGTATGTGTGTTCTGGAAACTTTACCAGGCCTGTTTTCATGAAGCATACAGACTAGCTACACAAAGGTGAATTCTAACAGCAGGCCGCTCATGATTTGAAACTCATCTAGTTTCCCATAAAACAACTGGCCTCCCTCTAGCTACCACTTAGTCCATTCTTATTTGAGTCAAGTCGTTAGTATCATCATAAATGTTTATTTATTATTACATTTTTAATATACACTTTAGCCATATTTTTTGTTTACGGCAAGTGGACATCCAGTGGCCTGTATCCAGCAAGAGCAGTCTCTGTAAAATATCCCTAGTTGGCCCTAAGAATGAATACAATTACTAAAGGTGAAATTGTCTGTAACTTTGTAAGTCAATGTTAAGAACCAGGACTCCACATATAATCATACTGTCAACATCTCTGAAGTGAAGACTGTGTTCGGCCAATGTCTTGATATATCACCTTCATCCATCATCATCCATACTCCCATTCTTCATCCATCATCATCCATACTCACAATCTTCATTCATCATACTCCATACTCAAATTCTTCACCCATTATCATCCATACACGCCATTCTCCCTCCAACATACTGATCATTCATAGTCCCATTAATCTCACATACTTCATCCATCATCATCCTTGCAAAAATTCTCGGTCATGTTCTCCCATTGTTTTTTTTTTTTTGGAAAATCTGTCTGACTATTGTCAGAGTAGAAGTATGTATGTAGGCTTTGGAAAAACTCACTGGGTATCAGTATTTCCACATTTAACCACTAGGGGTCTCTCTTCACATGATAAACTCAAAGCACTGACTCTGAAAAAACGTTCAAATGCTCATAATATTGTACTCCTTTTAACTATTTAATTATTCCCCAATACACAGAAACAGAGAGCCTACGCATACCTCTGCCATGGTCTTCTGCACAACATCAGATTGGCTGTCAGGAGACATCAGCAGTAGACATCATCAGGAGACATCTCCACAACTTTTCTTACTGCTCTTTCTGGTTGTCAGTGGGTGGGTATTTGCCCATTATGCATTCACTCTAAATTTACAACAGTAGTAAACTAGCATGTAATCCAACAACTGACTATAAAAGAGCATAGCAAAAAAGACTGGTCCAATCATAGAGGTATTGTAAGAGTCCCCCCTAAAATGACACACAAATGGAATGAAAACAATATACAGATGAACGGAATAAAGTAGTTCCCTCATTTTCTGTCTCTTTTTGGTTTCTGTGATTCCTCACCCTCTAACTTTCTCCCTTTGACCTCTCACCCTCTATCTTTCATCCTCTGATCTCTCACTCTCTATCTTTCTCCCTCTGACCTCTCACCCTCTATCTTTCTTACTCGAAACCCTTAACTTCTATCTTTCTCCTTTTACCCCTCGTCCTGTATCTTTCTTTTTGCACCCTCGTCCTATTTCTGTTTTCTATATCTGTTTGCATCTTTCTCTCTTTCTTTTCAGCTCAGAACATTAACTTCTATGTATATTTGTATTGCGTGTGTCTGGTCTATACAGTATATGCTGTAAATCCTGGCTCCTTTACAGGAGTCTCTTGCATGCAGAGCTCATACGCCTCATCTAACCAGCCAAGAATGCGAAGCGGCCTCCTTCAAAGAGAAGCCTTTCAGAAGGTGCTGTTAAAGCAGGTGACTGTATCTGCAGGTGGTCACGTTACAAAAGATAGGGCTCTAACTGAAATCACACGCACCTGTCTGACACAAATCTGCAAGGGGAGGAAACAGTGTTGCAAGGGAAAACACGTAGACACAGATTAAATTACATATGTAGGCGAAGTCTTGAAGTGATGACTTCTTCAGGATAAAATGTATGGACAGAGTTACATAAACAATGTACTTTAAAAAGATGTTAATGCCATTTCTGTTGGGTAGTCATAAATAAAACCCCTCAGTTTACCAATGGGGGGTCAGTTCTTAAAAAAAACTGTTGCTGATGAAAGACATGTAACCAACAACCCCAGAACCAACAGAGAATGTGTTCCATTTGCAGACTCCAGTGTGTGACGACAGTCAAAGTCAAACAGAGCAGGCGTCCAGAGATGAGTGGAGAGTGATTTGAAAGTGAGAGTTTAAAACACAACAGAGGACAAAGAACGGCTTGTCCAGGGCCTATCTGCCCTCAGACCAGTGGGGGGAGGCCCTGGGTGGCACTTTGAGGGGCTCCCATGATAAATGGCCTACTACTTGACTCTGTCACACTGTCTGCCACTTAGACAATAACATGGCTCATGGTAGAATCTTGACACGGTGCCCTGAGATGGATAAAGCTGACTCTCTACTTTCTCATCTATTCATCTGAACCATGCCGAATGACACAAGAGTGGTTTTCCTTTAGACTGCAGTTATTGGATGACTGAATGAAAAAAATCTTATAGTATTTTTTACCGAAATGTTTATTCGGGAGACATTAATCATTCACGATTAGGATGCTTGGTGTAAGGACTAATTTTAAAGTTTTGCACCAAATTTGTCAAACATGCATTGACAGTGAAGAAAGCAAAGCAATTGAAAAGGACACCATGTTAAATGATATAGAAGATTTTGAAAGACCGCAGGCTTGAAAGGCAGCGGACTGGTATCCGCTCCAGAAGTTGGCACTGCGTGTTAAGTCGTGGTGGGTTTTTCACGCAGGAATTTTAGATGACAGTTGTACAGCTCCATCTCCATATCATTTATCCCTAACACGCAAACCTGTCCTCTCCCTCTCGCCTCAGAACCGGCATTCCCCTCCTCTTAAAATAAGCAGTGGGGGAAATATTCAAAGAGTTCCACCTCCTCCACCCACCCAACCAGCCAGACAGACATCAAACTTAAGAGCGTACTGCAAAAAGTTCCCCCTGCAACTTCTGAATAGGCTGGTGCCTGCGACAGGTCTGCGGCGAGTGAGAAAAGACAGCGAAAGCAGAAGGCTTAGCCTGTTACGAACTGCCTGTGGTTTGGGAATGGCGGAGACTCGGTATGGTCCATGCCCTCCTTCCGAACGGCACATGTGAGCTGAACCCTGTCTCATCAGGGTCGATTCTGTTTCATATTAGGAGAGTAAGGACAGTAAACAACGAGAAATAGGGGTAGGATTTAAGTACATACACCAGCCAGTCGACACCGTTCTCGACTCTCATCTTGAGATGGTCTGTCTGCAAGGAATTCGATGGTTCCTGCTTACTGCTCTCTTGTACGCTGTCGCACCCCGGGACACTCGCGAGAGACCGCGGCAATGCGATCCTCCAAAGTCGGTGAGTTGTGCTTGGTGGTTAGTTTATCTTTTTCAGGAGTGTCAATCATGAAGATATGCTTGACCGGATAGCTATGCAGGCATTTGTGTCCATAATTGCTAGCACTGATTTAAACAAATGACAAGACAAAATAAAAGCAGATGGCAGAGATATTTCAGAGTAAAATAAATGGACTTAAAGTATTTCTGAATTGCCCGAACCTATGACGTTATATTTACATAGATGATTGGATTTTATAAAACAACCAAAATGTAACAACTGTGAGTTTTATTGTCATAGAAATGTACACTTTACACATCTGTTGATATAATTTCTACTTCTACGTTTAACAATAAATGTATAGCAAATGATTTAAAATATTATATCCTACTTTATTTTTTAGGCTGTAATAGCACTAATTATTATTATTTTATTAGAGTCAATTATATCATCCTGCCACCATGTAGCCTGACTCATTAGGCTCATCCAGTTATTTAAGGATGCGTTGAGGATTCTTTAAGGCCTACAAAAGTCGCACTGATAAAGTATGTGATGTCAACTTTTTCAACCAGCATAGATGGTTAACTTGCAACTAAAAATATTGTATGTTATTTTACATGTTGCTGAGTTTCGTCAAAGAATTACCGGCCTTAAAATTGTAAGCAATTGCCAAGCGAAATATCGTTCTTGCCCGCCATCACTGTTTCAGTTGAGACCCAAGTGTTAAACGAACAACCCATCGGTGACTTCATATACATTATTATTAACCGTCCAAAACGGATCACGTTTTAATGAAAAACGTCGCATAAAACAATTATCTGGCATATTTGTAGAGTTTTAGGATTGGCTCGATGTCATAAGGTGAGTCAGCCTGTTCGATTTTAAATTAGTATAGTGTTATTTCATCTAGATTGAGCCGTATTGAACTCGCTCCTGTCTTTCGATGGGCAAGTCTCATCAGCATAAAATAATGATGAAAAGCGACTTAATTCGAATAACTGCGGGACAGTAAGCCTACTTGCACCACAGATGGCTGGTTGAGGCTGCTCTAAAAATTCCAACAAAACAGATCTAATAAAAGTACGTGACATCGACAGTTATTTACTGATCACTGTACCGTGACATTATAGCTATAACACAGTGGACAAAAATATATTTCCGATTTGATAGCACAGACAAAACAGGTTCTATATTTCCTCATCTAACGTAAGCCTATTTCATTTTTTTCTGTTGATAATGTATTCAATTTGATTATCTGAGTAATAATGTCATTGTTGTCAGGGATTTCATGTATACAGTGTTCCCCATTCGTGTGATCTGTATTACTTCAGTACAGAGCTGAGTATTGTGTTAAAAGTAATTACCCAATAAAACAGAGCTCTTCTCGCCAGTGCTCCAGTCCAGTGCAACAATGCGAGCGCTCAGTAGAAAAACGCTGCGCGGAGTTGAGAGGCCTTTCATCGGCTTGGCGTAGTCTGGAGAGCGGACTTTTGAACTATCCATATTCGATGGAACAGCAATCTTTGTGCAGTTGACGAACAAACTTTGACCAGCAAATGAATCTCAAAATATATGTATACACTTGCAAAAATGAAGTTAATTATATATATATATATATATGTATACGGGTGGTGTTCAACGTTCTATACTAAAATACATGATATATATATATATATATATATATGTATGTATGTGAGACAACTTCTAACAGTTTTACATAATTTATTGATTTGGATAGGCTGGAAAAATGGGTAGGACAGTCCTTATTTGATTCTTTAGGAGGCGGGAGTTACTTTGTCACCATTGGCTATCAAGCATCTGATAAGGTGGCAATGACATGCAACATTCCCCAGGGATCAGTTTTTGGACTGCTTCTGTTCAGGCCAAATTCTACACAAAAAAGACATTATACCGAACAATGCCGATGATAATTTAAATGGCTGCCGAATGGTATGACTACAGTTTAATAGACTCACTGTGTCAATGTACAGAGCAAACCAAGTCCTGGATAAACCAAAAATGCTTGATATCATGTTAATAAATATAACCAGAACCAAGTGTCAATCAGGATTTTATCTCATGTAGGGTCAAATATTAAAATAGTCTCTCAACTGGTTTCCCCCAAATGACTGTAAAACGACTGCAGGTCATTCAGAATGATGCTGCTAGAATGTTAACCAGGACCAACACACAGAGGGTTCTTACATATTACAGAATATATTTAAAGTGCTTTTAGTCTATAACTCCTGAATGGGTTAGGCCCCCGAATACAATTCTGATATGTTTGAAGATTATCAACTGAACAGGGCTCTTAGAGCCATGAACAAACTAAACATGGCAAAGCTGCATTTAGTGGTCATGCTGCATACTACTGGAATCAACTACTAGAAGATCTTAGATATACCCCAAATGTATACATTTTTAAATCTCTTTTCATGTGCCTAAATGAACCACACCGTCAGCCTTGACCTATAGCTTCCTCATTGAATCCACTATAGCAGTTACATTTTTATTTCGTTTTTTATTCTGTTTCTAGTTTATTTTTTATTTAAATCACATTGAATTGTCTATTTTATTCTTTTTTCTAGTTTTGTTTTTATTATATTGCATTTTTATGTTTAACTTTTTCTTTATAAATCACATTGAATTGCTTCTTTGTATGAATTCTGCTAATTGAATAAACCTGCTTGCTAAACATTTTTGCTATTCCATACTCATTTTCAAATGTGTGTCAAAATGACACAAATTCTGACACACATTTTTTTACAACACAATTCCTTTTAACAACAAAAAGTGCTTAATAAACAAAGAAATACCTCTGGCATTAGTGGAATTATTACAACTGTTGGTACATCTGGGACATTATTGTTTAAATAACAGTAAATAATGTGAAATAATGAAGATATACCTAGCCTTCCACTTCACTCTATTTAATTGCTTTGTCTTTAGTAACAGATGGAAAAACATCTCTTTTTGGTCCATATTTCAATGCCTAAAAATTTCTACATGAAACAACAGTAAGGATTCCACAAAATAATAGTTTGTCCATATTAAAATGTAGACATTTATCTCTCTAAAAACAACTTTTATTGCCACTTGGATCCTTTAGATTCTTTTGGAAACATTTCTGCATCTTTATCATATTGGCATCTTAATGTTTAGGGGAGCTGTGATCCATATGCGTTTTTGGGACGAAGGCAGAATTAACTGATCAAATCCTTTGAATGTAATTCACTGTAAGAAATAGACACATAAATATAGCATTTCTTTTTTGCAAACTTTTATAGTGTTCAGAGAACCAGTTATAAATGTCTGACCAAATTTTCAAAGGCCAACATGTGAGCTTTTTGTTGTTTTTTCCTCAAGGAAAGTATTCCAGTTAGGTGGTTCACAGCAGTTTTATATGGTTCAGTATGTTTAGATTGCTGTAGCAACCCTTGAAAAGCTTCCCAACTTCACATAGGCATTGGCAGGAGAGATATGCACCTCAGAAATACACTGGGGTCTGTTTATAAGGAGAAAGCTTCACTATAAACTCACTGCCTCAGAACAGCAGACCGTTAGGGCAGCACAGTGAAAGCTAACAGACAGGACTCCACTCAGTCCACTACCTTTATCTCAAGATGACATGTCAGCAGATTGTATTGCATTGGCCTGTATCTCTGCCAAATGTACTAAGGCGGTTTTGAATGTACTACAGCAGATGGCCTGTACTCAGAGGAGTAAGTTAAACGTCCATTGTGATGAACAGCCTCTCATGCCCTCCACCCCCTTCCACTCCCCACAGCAGAGTGACATGAACTCGTTCCTCTGGACAGTGAGGCGCCCGGTCCCCTCCCCCCCATCCTATCTCTTTGGGACCATCCATGTTCCCTACACCCGGGTGTGGGACTTCATCCCCGACGTCTCCAAGCGGGCGTTCGAGACCAGTGCCAATGTGTTCTTCGAGCTGGATCTGACCGACCCCCTGACCATCTCCAAGCTGACCAGCTGCCAGCTGCTGCCCCATGGGGAGAGCCTGCAGACCCTGCTGCCCCGTGACCTTTACCGCCGCCTGAAACGCCACCTGGACTACGTCAAGCACATGATGCCCCACTGGATGACGGCGGACCAGCGGGGGCGGGGCCTGTACGCCGACTACCTCTTCAACGCCATTGCCGGGAACTGGGAGAGGAAGAGGCCCGTGTGGGTGATGCTGATGGTCAACTCTCTGACCGAGTCCGACGTCAGGTCACGGGGCACCCCGGTGCTGGACCTCTTCCTGGCCCAGGAGGCCGACCGCATGGGGAAGCGGACGGGTGCGGTGGAGCGGGTGGAGGAACAGTGTCACCCCCTCAACGGACTCAACTTCTCCCAGGTAACACGTGCGGAGGGGTTGGGGGATGAATATGATCAGCGGAGTGACCGAGCGACGGTCGGAGGCATTTGCTGGGGTGCTGGGGGCCGGGAGGGATTCGAGAGACATGGGGAAAGGGAGACTCAGGGAAGGATCTCTGGGTGGGGGCATTGTGAGCGCTCAAATTGTTTCCGTTTCCGAACTGACTGAAAGTTATCGATGTTCCTGCATTGCGGAATACAAACAGACACGAGGGCTGAGGCAGCCGACGAGGCGTTAGGTTGACGGGTGCTATGTAGCATGTGAGTGAGTGAGTGGCACCGGTTGCTGTCTTTTCCTTGGGCTAACGGCCTGTCTGGGTCATCATGGCCACAGCTCGGATCTTACTCTGTAACCTAACACAGAATAGCCTTATAACTCGATGACATGAAACTGGGGAGTATCCAGCTTTTATTTCTCCTTGGAAGAGATGTAGAAGATGTGTAATGTGGATGTCTAAATAAAGGATGGCCCAGGAAAAGTTAGAAAGAGGTCATCTAAAGTCTATGTTTCCAAACCGTGGGAGGTCCGGGCTTGTCTTTGATGAGCCAGGACTGGGAGGATGTTCCCCCATCATTTATGCTCAGTTGTGGGCTCTATGGTCCTCAGAGACCAACACACACACGCTTGTTTACTTAGCTAAAAAAACGGGTACACTAAAGTTGAGTGTCTTTAAAAAAATCCTGCTTTTACTAATCCTAACCCTAAATCCAACCTCATCCCCAATTACCCTAACAATCAAGGCAGACCCATTTTTCTCAAAATCTGGACAGGATATTCTTTTTGAAATAAAACGTCTGGAGAATTGTTTGTCCCCCATAATATCGTCAGGTTGGAAATAGACACGTGCACACACAAACACAGACACTTCTACTTCTCAGCTCCTTGACAGCATAGTTAGGAGGCACGGATGAAAGAGGAGACGCTGTGTGGGCTCAGTGCCTCTCAAATTAGCACAGGAGCCTCATAGCTTGTCACATGAAGGCCGAAGCTCACTGAGATTATGTTGTACTCACTGTGTTTGTGTGAGAACAGGTTTAAGGTGATGGTTATGATTAGTAGAAATAGCCTTGCATTTCTGAAATACATCCATTTTCCGGCATATATATTTTTTATTGGACAAAGGAATGGTACCAGTTTTTTCTCCTGCCAGAATTGGAGTGGGCCAGATTGGAACCATTGCTGCTGCAGTATATGTGCACTGGCTGGGACACCATTCGATCACCACACTAGGCCTGAGAAATACCAATTCTAAAGGGAATGAATTATCAGAATTCCTTATTTATATAGCTAAGTTTGAAGCATGTGTATGTGTGTGTTTGTGTGTGTGTGGTACAAACCTATGCGTGGAAACCGGTAACAAAAGTGCAATACTGCTTCTTAGCGTTGAAGCATTAACAGCGCTAAAATAAGGGGTCATTTATAATGAACATTGCCTGGAGCTAATACTCTATCATTAGAGCATGTTGTTTTGAATGAGAACATGAGTACATTTCCAATACAAATAATTGGAGGCCTGCCTGCCGTTGGTTTTTTTCAGGGAAGGCAATGTTTTATGAGCAGGTGCATTGTTGGACTCCATGTGTTGTTCAAGGTTATTTTATCGAAGCTTGATAATGAAAAACCTCAGTTTCAACTCTGTGCGCACAACCCCCATCCCCATTTGAAAGTGTGATGAAACGATTAGTCAATTATCCTCATTTCATATATCATTTCAACACTACAGTCGACTGGATCACTCGCTGTGGTTGATTGAAACGAATGTTAAGTTAGGCTGGCAGCAAAAGAGAGAACACTGAGGAAAGGAGAGAGAGAGAGAGAGACAGCGAGAAAGCAAGGAAGGAGCGGATAAAGACTGATGTTTATCATGTCACTACAAACCCTAATCTGAAATGTGAGCTCCGCTTTTTGTATGGTGGGAGATGAAACCTGGGAACTGTTTCAAACCATGCTGGCGGACATATTATTGTACCCAATAAAAGTCGCTGCTTACAACGTCCTGTAACTTTCCGCTTCTGCGTTGCCAGTAGGTTGTCCAGAGCATAAAGTCTGCTAATTCATCCTCTGGCATAATCCGCTCATAGCCACATGGCCCTGCAAAGCCGGTGACCCAGAGCTACGAAGCTGGACCTGGGTGATGAGTTAGCCCTCCGCCCAGCTCCTTAACGTGGGGACGGGCCGGCGTCGCTGGATCAGCCATCGCCCTGCTTCCTTGACCTCTCCGGAAGTGATCTGTCTGGCTAAGAGATGTGACTGATTGGTAGGAGTGCGCACTGTGGCAGAGGTGGAAATGGTGTGTGTATGCGGAGGGGGGGGGGGGGGGGGGGGGGGGGGGGGGGGGGGGGGGGGGGGGGGGGGGGGGGGGGGGGGGGGGGGGGGGGGGGGGGGGGGGGGGGGGGGGGGGGG
>JACXGK010003879.1:0-41807 GCA_016801125.1 Novumbra hubbsi | reverse complement strand
GGGGACTTGTTTTCTGAGTGTGTCAGCCTGTGTGTTTCTGTGTCTGTATACATCGTGGTGACGTTCACGCCACCACACGAGTCCAGAGCGGCTGTGTCTGTCATTACCAGTTCGTATACATCGTGGTGACGTTCACGCCACCACACGAGTCCAGAGCGGCTGTGTCTGTCATTACCAGTTCGTATACATCGTGGTGACGGTCACGCCACCACACGAGTCCAGAGCGGCTGTGTCTGTCATTACCAGTTCGTATACATCGTGGTGACGGTCACGCCACCGCTCGAGTCCAGCGGCTGTGTCTGCTGCAGAAGGACGTTCTTCACCAGCCGGGTGACGTCCAGGCTGAGGTAGCGTGACAGGGTGTGTAGGCTGGCTGTGTAGGCTTGGATCCCGGCCAGGAGGTCCGACGGACGGCTGATCTCCTGGGTGGTCTGATTGTAATGAGCCATTCTCACAATGATCCTGCGACGACACACACACACACACACACACACGGGTGCACAGGAACACCAACGTCATGGACATCAGACGGGAGCGGCACTGCAGTTGGAATGAACAACAGGCAGGCTCAGTGAACTGTGTGCTAATTATGATGCTATGCAGGTTGGGGAGGAAGCTGGCTCCAGGGACTCTCTATCTGTTTTCTGTATTTTACCCCCCCCCCGTGTTACTCAGACTCTCACTCTTTCATCCCTTGTTCTCTCTCTCTACTTTCTCTCTACAACTCTGTGTCTTTTTCACTCCCCCTCTTTTCTTTCTGAACCCCTGCTCCCCCCCCAGCCTCCCCCCAAGCCCCCCCCCCCTGCTCCCCCCCTCACCCCGGTCTGTACAAGTGCCTCTGGTAGAAACAATAACAGTGGGTTAAGCTGTCACTCAGCAGGTCTAATTTTAGGAGCACTGCGATGTGAAGATAATCCCTCGGTATGGAGGTGGAGAAGAAGCAGAACTTGCGTCTGGACCAGGCTGCTTCACCAACTGAGCGCCGGTGGAGCTTAGGAACGTGGTCAGGGAGGAGGATGAACGAAGGTGCCAGATGATGAGGAGCGCCGGTCCTGCCTTTCAACTGACAGCTCTTCCTGCTTTTACCACCAACACTCCCTCCGCCTCTAATGTTACTACCTCAACACTCTGCACTACCAACACTCCCTCCGCCTCTAACGTTACCGCCTCAACACTCAGCACTATCAACACTCCCTCCGCCTCTAACGTTACTACCTCAACACTCAGCACTATCAACACTCCCTCCGCCTCTAACGTTACCGCCTCAACACTCAGCACTATCAACACTCCCTCCGCCTCTAACGTTACCGCCTCAACACTCAGCACTATCAACACTCCCTCCGCCTCTAACGTTACTACCTCAACACTCAGCACTTCCCTCACAGCTGTGGTCCAGCGCTGTGTAAAGACCTGCCGCAAGCAAGAGATCTCGTTTTTTAAAGCGTCTAAGCGATTCTTTTTGTAACAAAAATGCACTATATCAAATAACCTGACCAAAGCAATAACTAGGACCCCATTTTGAATTGAGAAGACAGCAGGATAGATAATTATGTTCTGTTCTGTAATGGATACAGTTACCTTGCATGCAGTTCTGATGTTCTTGGCTGTGTTATATAGGTTGCTCTTTACAAATACCAAAGTAGGTATTTGAGCAGTAGATAATGACAGAGATAACATATAACATGTAGACTGTGTAAAAGTAGAGAATGACAGAGATAACATATAACATGTAGACTGTGTAAAAGTAGAGAATAACAGAGATAACATATAACATGTAGACTGTGTAAAAGTAGAGAATGACAGAGATAACATATAACATGTAGACTGTGTAAAAGTAGAGAATAACAGAGATAACATATAACATGTAGACTGTGTAAAATGTGCGGTGGGGTTCCTACTTGGTGAGGCGCGCCTCCAGCTGGGATATGAGGAACTCTGTTGGGGTGACGATGTGATTGAACACTATGAATTCACTGGTCTGACTGAAACAGGAACACAGCTCGGTCAGAGTCAGGTGCATCTTGTCCATACTGAGAAAGGGGGTTGGGGTTGCAGAAAGAAAAAATGGGAAACACTTTAACAAAGCTGCACTGCCTTTCTGTACTAAGTGAAATGAGTCTGCAGAATCTGCAAAAGACAGATGATGGTTTGGGTGAAAAGACAGCTAATAAAGGAACAAAAAGACACTGACTTGGTGACGACTGCTCGGTCCTTCCTCTGACTCTCTGTGCCCGGCTTGGCTTTCTGCACTTCTCCTTTCTTTGGTGTCTGCTTTTTCTGCTTTTTGTTCCGGGCTGCGCTGATGGTCTTGCCACAGTGTTTAGGCAACAGCTGACGAAGAACACCATTAAGTCAGAAACAGAACACTGTTACAAAATTTTATATATTTGAACATATATTAGAAAATGTTTCTTTCTTTATATAACTTTTCCACGAAGGTGTTTCCATGCACTCGCTGCCACCATAGTAGTGGTTTGAGGATAACAGAAGAGAAACTGTGTAAAATGCATTATCAATTGACTGGCAGTTTTTAATGAAAAGAAAAACAAATATCTTTTGCTTCTTCTGCTGAAGCCAAAATGAACACCCCCATGTTGGTCACATTGCCTCAGCAGAGCCCCAATTGACACTGCTATATGATGCTATATGATGCTATCTGATGCTATTTGATGCTACATAATGCTATTTGATGCTATTTGATGCTACATGATGCTACAGGATGCTATGTGATGTTCACACGGCCTCATGAGAGCACTGCTCCCATTGACACTGCTATATGATGCTTTCTGATGCTATTTGATGCTATTAGTGCTACATGATGCTATATGATGTTCACATGGGCCTCAGATAGCACCACTTCCATTGACACTGCTATATGATGCTATCTGATGCTCTTTGATGCTATATTATGCTATCTGATGCTATTTGATGCTATTTGATGCTATTTGATGCTATTTGATGCTATTTGATGCTATTTGATGCTATTTGAAGCTACATGATGTTCACTCCCCCTCAGCAGAGCACCGCTCCCATTGTCCATGCTACATCTGAACTACGTGAGACTCGTTTTGTCGATCATTTTTGTGAAACGATGCCCGTGGGACTGTAGAGGCATTCAAAAATACCATGGGAAATATGGTCGGTTGGTGTCAACAGTTGCCACTTGAAATAGTTGTGTGGCCTTGGAGCCTCGAACAGATCGACCCGCCCACTACGTTTGCGCTGTTTGGTACATATCATTAAACGTACACACACGCACCTGATCATTAAGGTTGCACTGTTCGGCACAGATGTCCAGGATGATTGAGCTGGTCTGTTTGGCGATCTCCTCCAGGAAGTTCACACACAGATGCAGACTTCTCTTCCCAACCGTTTCCGTCTAGACACCAACAGACAAGACCAGGAAGAATGCGAAAACACAATTTATTGACACATTGCACTTTCAATAACATTTCACAACTTCTCTGTTGTTCAGCTGTCACCGACCTGACCTGGAAACACGTCAGACCAAAACATTTTCAAAGGTTTTGAGAATGACAAAAAAAATCACAAAATCTGCTGCCTAAGTTTGCATATACTCCAGAATGTCATGAAGAGTGATCAGATGAAGTCCCCTGCATTTTAGCCATGCCACAAAAGGACCAGCTGACATCATTTCAGTGATCCTCTCTTTAACACAGATGAGAGTGTTGACAAGGCTAGAGATCACTCTGGCATGCTGATTGAGTTAGAATAACAGACTGGAAGCTTTAAAAGGAGGGTGGGGCTTGAAATCATTGTTCTTCCTCTGTTAACAATGGTTTCCTGCAAGGAAACATGTGCAGTCTGTAAAACCCACAAATTCTTACAAACTCCAAGCATTGATTATGCAAGAATGCCATCAGTCAGGATTTGGCCCATAAGTTAATTGACAGCATGCCAGGGTGAGTTGCAGAGGTCTTGAAGAAGAAGGGTCAACACAGCAAACATTGACTCTTTTCATGTACCTGATGCAATTGTCAATCATAGTTTTTTACACTTATGACATGCTTGTAATTATACTTTAGTATACCATAGTAACATCTGACAAAAAGATCTAAAAACACAGCAGCAGCAAACTTTGAGTAAACCAATATTTGTGTCAATCTCAAAATCTTTGGCCACAGCTGTAGATACTGAGGCGCGACAGAAACAAGGTTGATGGTTCTTGACTGACCTCTTCTGGACAGAGTGGGTGGGCACACTCCCTGAAGTGGGAGCAGACCTGAGGGAAGGACATGAGGTACCGTTGCATTGAAACCTCCTCGCTGCTCAGGCTGAACATCTTCTCAAACACACGTGGGTAGAAGCTGTGTAGGAACACAACATTGTTACATTATGTTTCTGTGTGCAATATGGCACCAATTGAGTTTGAAGGCGAAGCCCTCGATTTTTAGATCGATTATAAGTGGTACTGTTTAGCCAACAAAAAGATTGCCATGTCACGGCGATATATATGGCCAATTAAATCATCACCACTTGCTTTCAAACATGGAAATTCATGACTGTGGTATGATAGTGATTCAGTTTATAGATTATCCACATATGAACAACATATTATACATCCAGCCCAAAATCGTACATTCTTTAGTCTTTTTATCCTCAATGGCTGACATGTTGAAGAAAAGCTGATAAGCTAGTCATTCTAATTGCGTGCCAAATATGCCAAAAACGGTATGAAAAAAAACTCCTTGATTCTCTCACAAGAATGACGGGAAAAAATAACGTTAGCTTTTTATGTTGAATAGATATGGTTGGTTTTGTCACACTTTTCTTTCTGTTCTTAAAACAATGTTCCGAAGTTAAACCAATGTCACCCCACCATAATTAATGTGTTAAAACATGTAATCGTTATGTAACATTTGTATTTACAAATACATTTGCCAGGCACAGTAAATCAAGATGGGGTCAAACAAAAATCTGATGAAACCCCTGGTCTATATTTTACATAACTAGTACTCACCAAAGTATTGACAGATCTGAGGTTTCGTGAAGCATGTCCTGAATATTGTCCACCATCTTGGTGTGGAACTGGGTCATGTTCATAATCTTAGCCAGGTCCGGGTAGTCTTTGAGCAAGAGAGGCGCTTTGGACACACTGGTATAGGCCTATAAAATGTCTCAGCAAAAAAACGTCATTTAGAAAACATCAAGACATGCCGACACTGTATATCTGATCAAAATTATATGTTATTTTAATGGTCAAAAAATTTGGTTTTCTATCACAAACAAGGACATTTCTAAGTGATCCTAACTTTGTATCTATGTGTACATATATTGTTTTATTTTTTCTATATTCAGGTAGTCAGTATTAAAATACTGACTACCTAAATATATGGCCTTAGTTTAACATTCAATTGCCCAATAATTTTGCACAGTACTGTATACACCAAGTTCCAAAATATTATGCAAATGATATTGTACACTAATTTTCCTAAATAGTCGATGCAAATGACAGTCAGTATAATTTTCAACTCGTCAACCATTAGGGTAAACCACCCAATAAATATTAAAAACTCAAAATGCACTGTTCAAAATTATTATGCACAACAGAGTTTTAAAACATTTTATAGGTTGTCAAGAACTGAAAATGGTCATTAGTTGAATTTGCTGCATATGGAGGTCATATTTACTGAAATCAAAAGCTATTTCAATCAAACACATCTTAACAGGGCAAGTTACATGTTAACAAAGGACCCCTTCTTTGATATCACCTTCACAATTCTTGCATCCATTGAACTTGTAAGTTTATGGAGAGTTTCTGCTTGAATGTCTTTGCAGGATGTCAGAAGAGCCTCCCAGAGCTGCTGTTTTAATGTGAACTGCCTCCCACCCTCATAGATCTTGAGGATTTTCCAAAGCTTCTCAATAGGATTGAGGTCAGGGGAGGTCAAGGGAGGTCAGTGGAGGAAACTCATGGCACACCATAAGTTTCTCTCCTTTTATGCCCATAGCAGCCAATGACACAGGGGTATTCTATGCAGCAATTACGATGGTGCATTGTCATGCATGGTTCTTCTTTTTGTACCATGGAAAAAAGTGGTCCGTCAGAAACTTTATATACTTTGTCAAGGTCATTTTCACTAAAGGGGCCTATCAGCTCTCTCCCCATGATCCCGGCCCAAAACAGGACTCTGCCACCTCCTTGCCGATGTCGCAGCCTTATTGGGACATGGTGGCCATCCACCAACCGTCCACTACTCCATCCCTCTGGACCATCCACCAACCATCCACTACTCCATCCCTCTGGACCATCCACCAACCATCCACTACTCCATCCCTCTGGACCATCCACCAACCATCCACTACTCCATCCCTCTGGACCATCCACCAACCATCCACTACTCCATCCCTCTGGACCATCCACCAACCGTCCACTACTCCATCCCTCTGGACCATCCAGGGGTGCACAGCACTCATCAGTAAACCCTAAAAATGTGTCTTCATGTAATTTTAGACCCACTACAACCAAGGTTTCTGCTTGTGAGCATTGGTTAGGGGGCTGAATAGTAGGTTTTAGCCCAACTGCCAGCCTCTGGAGGATCCTACACCTTGAGGTTCACGGGACTCCAGAGGCACCAGCAGCTTCAAATACCTGTTTGCTGCTTTGTAATGGCATTTTAGCAGCTTCTCTCTTAATCCGATTTGTTTGTCTGGCAGTCACCTTCCTCATTATGCCTTTATCTGCACAAACCGTCTGTGGTCTGAATCTGCCACACATCTCTTCACAGTACGATGACCACGCTTACGTTTTCGTGAAATATCTAATGTTTTCATACCTTGTCCAAGGCATTGCACTATTTTAAGCTTTTCAGCGCAGAGAGATCCTTTCTCTCTTTCCCATATTGCTTGAAACCTGTGGTCTGCTTAATAATGTGGAACATGCGTCTGAGATTGACTTCAGTGATCCAAAGAGCCTGGAGACACAATCCGTTTGATAGAAGAACAAAATACTTAATGTTTATGACACTTAATTTTACTTTGCATAATAATTTGGAACGCAGTGTGTAGTATAATAAAAAATACTAGATTTGTACTCTACATGTACATTCAAGTCTTGCTTTAAAACTTAGAAAAAATCATTCAAGAGGTCTTTCTATATCACGTTATTGTTACCTGTAATCTTAACCAGTCCAGTCTGATGGCCCTAAGATCAAACTCCTCCCCGTTTTTTGCTGTTGGGTGACATAGAATGGTGTTAAAATAGCATTACAAAATCTAATCAGATGTATTTGGTCACAGGTGCTGTACAGTTTACAATCATTATATACGTTTCTAGCCCGACAACAATGCCTAAACAATGTATTATTTCTCATCAATAATAACAATAAATAAGTCTAAAAGAACACATTCTTAGCACAGAAGTGAAACTGCAATTTCCAATGTTCCAGAACCACGTGTTGTGGCAGCAAAGCCTCTATCTTTCTCCTCCATCTCTCGACACATTTTCTATATAATGAAATATGTCTTATAAATGTATATTACAAGAAATAGTTGTACAGCCGTGGCCAAAGGTTTTGAGATTGACACATATATTAATTTTCACTCAGTCTGCTGCCTCAGTTTTTATTCATGCAGGTGTGAGGCGAATACTTCTGGAGTATATTCTGGTGTCGAGAACCGAGACAGACGGATATTCTGCCAAAGGTACAGGGATTGGACTGCTGAGGACTGAGGTAAAGTGATGTTCTCTGATGAATCCCCTTTCCGATTGTTTGGGGCATCTGGAAAAACACTTGCCCGGAGAAGAGAAGGTGAGCGCTACCATCAGCCCTGTGTTATGCCATGCAAAGAATCATAAGATCATTCATGTGTGGGGTTGCTTCTTAGCAAAGGGGGTGGGCTTACTCACAATTTTGCCTTAGAACACAGCCATGAATAAAGAAGGGTACCAAAACATCCTCCAAGAGCAACTTCTCTCAAGCATCCAACAGTTTGGTGACGAACAATGCCTTTTCCAGCATGATGGAGCACCTTGCCATAAGGCAAAAGTCTCAAAACATCGGCATTTTTGGCCCATGGCCAGGAAACTCCTCAGACATTAATCCCATTAAAAATGTGTGGTCCATCAGGCGGGTGAACAAATAATAAAAAAAAAACATTCTGACCAACTCCAAGCATTGAATATGCAAGGGCTGCCATCAGTCAGGATGTGGCCCAGAAGTTAATTGACAGCATTCCAGGGCGAATTGCAGAGGTCTTGAAGAAGAAATATTGACTTTGCATTTACTTAATTGCATTTACTTAATTTCATTTGACAATAATAACCTTTAACACTTATGAAATGCTTGTAATTATACTTCAGTATACCATAGTAACATCTGTCAAAAAGATTTAAAAACACAGCAGCAAACTGTGTAAACCAATAATTGGGTCATTCTCAAAACGTTTCGCCACGGCTGTACACTGTAAATGTCAGATATGTTTTGTTTACCTTGATCTATAGTTAGTTCAGACAGAGTTGAAACAAAAGAAGTCATCAGGATTGACTCTTCTTCTGGGCAGACATACATATTCTGAAAGGGAATGTAAGTTAGTGCATTGCAAAAAAACATCTTAATTAGCAAAACTCAATGGAATTGCCATCACACTTGTAAAAACACAGCATGATGATGCTAAATAATCATTCCTCCATCCATTCACATAGAACACATCTTTAGCATTCTGTCTGAAATGAACAGCCTTAATCAGTCCCACAGGGTGAGGCCGTCCCTCCAGAATTTGGTTGTTGTCTAACAGGGTGTCCATTTTGAAACCTGATTTGACCTGAAGTCCTGTACACACACACACGCACACACACCCACACACACCTGTATAGTATCGTTGAGGAGCAGGATGTCAAACTTAGCCAGGTATAGGATATGGTAGCGTTGTACCACCCGCTCATACTTAGTCATCAGGGTCCTCAGCCTCTCCATGTAGAACAGCAGTTCAGCCATCTGCCTGCATCCCACAAATCAACCAACAGGTCAAACTTTGCTTGTATTCGCCAATCCATCCCCTTGAGACCAACTGGCCTTGCAGGTGTTTGCTCCAACCCAGCAATACCCTAAAACCTTGGACTTTCCACCTGATCACCAAGACAAGGTTGGTTCTTTTTCCATGCATAACACTGTGTGCCAAGTATGGACCTGTGTATTTTTAGCTGATGTGGGAGATTGTGGGGAAAGTGGTGTGACGGGAGAGTTTGTTGTGGTTGGAAGCTGGCCTGCTCAGGGTTGACTGCTTGGAACGTACGAGTCTACGTAGTCCTCGGGCGTCTTGGTCTTGGGGACATTCTCAGAATGTCTGACGAGCCATAGAACCTCGTCACGGGAGAACGACAGGGCCATGAAGACGAACAGCGCCTGGGGATTGGTTGGTGGGAGGTAGGGTGGGAGGGGTTGTGGAAGAAGAGAAACAGAGGCATGAGAAGGACCCGCGAATGTTCCCTCTTGATCATGTACCCAATTATGACTTGACCTAAATAGACTTTCCATGGTTTAAGGCAATAATGTTTTGGGACAGGTACTACATGATAAGTGCTATAGTTCAGATCTTAGATAAACTCCCCTGACTGATAGTGTTATAGTACTGTTCCTATAGGAGATCCCTGACTGACTCTGTTATAGTACAGTACCTTGGGTCCCAGCAATCCAGGTTCATCCTCCAGTATCTTGATCAGTTCCTTCAGGGCATGTCTCAGAAAGCCTCTCCTCTCTCTGTGCATCGCTCCACTACCACACACAAGACAACAACGCCCTTGGCTTCGTTCATAGTTCTCAGTGCAAGGTTGACACACAGTGTTTATACTTGATTTTAACCTTACATTTTGTTCCCTCAGTTCCTGGCATGAATCCATCTTAAAGGACCGTGCCAAGGAATGACAGCGTGTGAGATGCAGAGGACATCCCTGATGCTGCCTTTTGGAAGCAAACTGGGACAAGGATGGAGGAGGACCGATGGAGGAGACTCACCAGTTGGCTATCGCGTGCTCCCTGCATTCTTTGATGTCAGCAACACGCTTACTGTACCTGAGACAAGCAGACCGAAGACTGGTCAGTCAAAATGTGAAGTATGAACACAATTTATATTTTCTCTTATTTGTTTGGTAAGTAATTCTGAGCAATGTACTGGAATGACTATAGGTTTACCCTCTAGCTCAACAAAATAATGACCAACTTGTTTAAAGAAGAATTATCGGTCAGATGCTCTATAATTTGGGGTGTCAGCCTCCACATTGACAATTGGTTACCACAGTTTCTCTCAAATCATATCACACAACTTTAGCCCACAATAGAAATTACCAAGATTGTTACGTTCCCTTGTCTTCAGAAACAATGTAAGTGGGGGACAAAAGGTCACGGTCAGGTCACGTACCCCTTCAGGCTGTCAAAGTAGTCCTCAGTGACCTTGTGGATGTTGACCGCCTCGTCCCGGACGATGGTGAGGTACAGGCCACTGCGGAGAGCCATCTTCCACAGCTCCTGGGATGACTGGTTGCTGTTCAGGCTGCTGTGACACAGCAGGAAACCCACTAGACCAGAGACGAGAGGCTCATTGTGAAGGTGGCAACTCAGTATTGCTACTGAAGACGTTCTGAGACCAAGGAAGAGGCCTAGTACTCACAGAGGATCCAGCGCTCCATGGCCTCTACGGACAGGTACTCACAGGCCGTCTGTGGGAAACATGCAGGTTAATAAGGCAACTATTTACAGTCATGCGATACGGTAGTCTCACAGTAAAGAATACAGTTGGTAAGGGGTAGTCTAACAGTAAAGAATACAGTTGGTAAGGGGTAGTCTCACGGTGAAGAATACAATTGGTAATGGGTAGTCTCACGGTGAAGAATACAATTGGTAATAGGTAGCCTCACAGTGAAGAATACAATTGGTAATAGGTAGTCTCACAGTGAAGAATACAATTGGTAATAGGTAGTCTCACAGTGAAGAATAGAGTTGGTAATAGGTAGTCTCACAGTGAAGAATACAGTTGGTAATAGGTAGTCTCACAGTGAAGAATACAGTTGGTAATAGGTAGTCTCACAGTGAAGAATACAGTTGGTAATAGGTAGTGTCACAGTGAATAATACAGTTGTTAATAGGTAGTCTCACAGTGAAGAATACAATTGGTAATAGGTAGTCTCACAGTGAAGAATACAGTTGTTAATAGGTAGCCTCACAGTGAAGAATACAGTTGGTAATAGGTAGTGTCACAGTGAATAATACAGTTGTTAATAGGTAGTCTCACAGTGAAGAATACAATTGGTAATAGGTAGTCTCACAGTGAAGAATACAGTTGTTAATAGGTAGTCTCACAGTGAAGAATACAATTGGTAATAGGTAGTCTCACAGTGAAGAATACAATTGGTAATAGGTAGTCTCACAGTGAAGAATACAGTTGTTAATAGGTAGTCTCACAGTGAAGAATACAATTGGTAAGGGGTAGTCTCACGGTGTCACAAGGTGTAGGATCCAACATGGTAGCAGGAGCGCTGAGGAGACTAAGGAGCTGAGCGCTGCGCCACTGTTCTGCAGGGAGGTTCCTCCTGGGGTACAACATCTGGAGTGACAGGAGGGCCTCCGTCACGGCCTGTGGAGAGGAAAATCAGAGCTTCATATCTGTATCGATCTGCACGGAGTGGTGTTCTGAAGAGGTTCTGGTGCCGAATTCCCCGTGCTCCCCATGTCACAAGCCTCAATGGTTTATGCTGCTATGTTATTTTGTCAGGGGAGTAGGGTCAGTTCTCTTCAATTGTTTGTAAATCTAAGGAATCCGCCTTCTACTTTTTCTTTGTGTCCTGATCTTTTTAAACTGGACCACACTTCTACCAGGACCAAATGTGTCATAGCGTTCCCTGTCCTAAGTCCTCCTGGTTGTGTTGCAGTCCAAGTGGGTTTCGATACCTGACGATTCCAGCTGCCACACTGCTCACCGGCTCAGGTTTTAAACCATATTCAAAGGTAATTCCTTCTTTAGGTTTGGAATTGCAAAACAATGTTGGAAATGTTGCAGGTGTGTGCCTAAAATCCCTGAACAAACTATGCTATTACCTTGGTGTGTGGGCCAAACTCCTCAGTGAGTTTCTTCATGGGCTGTTCATACTCCATCAACATCTGAGCCAGGCGAGGATAGGCAGGGTCACTGGAAGATAAAAACAATTAATATATTAAGATCTAAGTAACCAGTTTGTCACATGTGGGGGACTGTAACTCATAACATTCTGGAATATGATCCGTGGATGTGAAAGGCTGGGCTCTGTAACTCATAACATTCTGGAATATGATCCGTGGATTTGAAGGGTTGGGCTCTGTAACTCATAACTTTCTGGAATATGATCCGTGGATGTGAAGGATGCTGGTTTCCACCCAAGGACCTGGTTGCTCTGCTTACGGAACTACTGATTCAGATAAATGTGGTTGTTTTTCACAGGATATTTTCTGCAGCATAAAAATGGAAAACATGGAATTCATTGTTTATTCATGAGTCTTTTCTTTTCACCGTTTTTGAAGAGAAAAACAAGGGGAGAACCTGTTTAAAATTTAGTCCTGCACCTCCTTCAAATCTCCATCATGATGGAGAAATCTTCTCCGCTGCTGCACTTCTCCACCTATCATTCTAAACTCCCTCAGAAAACAGAGGCCATCTCAGTTGCCAAGCTACTGAAGCTGATTATAATGTCCCTGGTTGAAAATTGCAGTGACATTATTTGTCTTTGTTCCTTGTTTGTGTGTCCTTCCTCAAACTTTGATGATGATGTTGCTGCTGACATGTTGACGATTTAAAGACATATGAAGTGTAATTAAGGCACCAAATGTCAGAGTGCCACCACACTTTCTGGGAAAAGATGGCAAAGCCCATGTAGACATTTCTAGGAACATAAAGATGCTTGTCTGCAGTATTTGGCTGGGTAAGGGGATGCCTTACTGAGTATAATGCTAGCCATATTTACCCGGCGTTTAGTCAAATGTTCTCTAACTCACTGTAACTGGTTGCGTGGTTGTAACACCTCGCTTTCTTAGGATGAATGTAACTGGACGTCCCTCAGGATAGGAGCAGTGCTGGATTTGTGCTGGATCTGATGGATCCACGTACACATCATTTGACAGGTTCTCTTTTTGAATAGGTATAAAACATGTTTGAGTGGAGTTGGACCAACAAAGTGGTCAGAAATAGACAACACTGCCTATTGCCTGGTGGGGTATTCTGGTACGGGGCAACCGAGCCGTCAAGAGAGGCCATGTGGTGGAATAGTGACAGTGAGATAACGTTAGAGAGGATGAGTAGGAGGAGAGGAGTAAGGGGGAAAGGGGATGAGAGGGGAGGAGAGGAGGAAATGAGAGGAAAGAGGAGGAGAGTTGAGGAGAGCTCCATGGATGTTACGAGGGGTGTTTTGACCATTTAACAGGCGTGGGTGTCTGGAATGGTGGGTTAGGAGTCTTCCCCCCCCACACATACAAACGAACACTTTTAGCAAGCATTACCTGCTTCCATTGGACATCTCGTGGGCACAGTTGTACATGCTCACAAGAACCTTCTTGTCATCGATGCGTGACAGCATGATAATGACAGACGTGTAGGTGACTATCAGCTCCAGGTAGTTCTTAGTGAAGTCAAAGTTCACTGCCTAAACGGACGGATCCGTTAATGGAGCAGAAACACAAAACAAGATTCATTCATAACAACTGAATTCATGATGCCAACATGTATAGTGTCCATATGGGAGTAAATAGAAATGGACTCAGACTCAATTTGTATGGACTTTAATATTATATTGACACTGTAGGACAGGGGTGGGCAAATATTTTGGCTCGGGTGCCACATCAGGATTTTTAAATGAAACGTAGGGCCACATTTGTTTTTGTAATTTGTTAATCATAATTGATTTAAAGGCCAGAAAAGGGCAAAAGTTAAAACATACATTACATATGTCCAGTAGATCCCATATAAGGTGTAAATAGTTAAAATTCTGACTCAGATGTATAAGAATGGGCTGGTGAGTTGGTTTTTTAATTCCCCCCAAAATAATTTTATTACATTCCGTGGGCCGGATGGAACAGCCTCGCGGGCCGCATTTGGCCCTCGGGCCGTAGTTTGCCCACCCCTGCTGTAGGGTCTTGCAAACATGATTGGCTGTTTAACATGGTCCACGGAATGAATTATATAATCTCATACTTGAACCAGGAGAGTCTCTGGAACTTTTCAATGAACTTTTTATTATTATTATATTTCCTTTTTTAATAGGACATACAAGACATTAAAGCCACACAGATAAAACAACAAAAAACAACTACAATATTAACAGAAAATAATAATAACAAAAGAAAATAATCATAATAATTACAGCACCAAAAAGGGAAGCCCCTGCAATGAATGAAAATAACCTAAAAAGGATGCTATTCACACACGACAACAGAACCACAGCCCCTGAAGGAAAGATGTGAAGTGTTGGAGTCGACAGTAGGAGAAGGCGTGTCCCTATCTATGTCATCCCTTTCAAAGAAAACTATACATGCTCTACTGTTTACAACACCAAACTCCCGTCACTCAATCCTGTTTGTTGTTTCCCATGACTCTCAATGTGGCATTCAAACCTGGGTGTCCTCACCGCAACCTGCTCCATACCACTTCCTCTCTCCTACTCCCCACAATTCCCCTCTCGGTCCTCACAGACCAATGTACTCTATATAAATTAAACCCTTTACTACCTTCCCCTCAATTTCTCTCCCATAACTCAATCTCTTCTGCCCGTATCAAAGAATTGACCTCTCTGTGACCCTACGAGACACGGACATCTACCACCTTTTTCCTCGTAGCACTTTTCACCACCATATCAGCCACTTTATTTCCCTCCAATCCCGCACAAGATGAACCCCAATAAAGCCTCACTACCACCTCCAATACCAGCAGTATCCCAAGTTTTTCCGATCTGACCTCCCGTGTTTCACAACTTGCCTCTCTCTACATGCTAAACCGGATCTGCGACCCTCAGGAATGTTTGATTTTGCTGTATGACCCCACTGGCCATTATATCAGCAAAATGTAAGATGAGCAAAATGTCATTGAATAGGTGAAATCACCATCAATATATTCGCTTACTAAAATAAATGTGTAACAATTAACATTTGGAGCTAAAACAATAACAGATGTTCTGATCTATGTTCTGCTCTATCTGCAACAGAAGGTGTTTTTGGTTCTGTTCTGACAACCAGAAGAAAGGAAAATGGAAAATAAAGCAAATACCCATACAACTCTGGAAACAATGAAGAGACCACTGTACCTTTTTCTTTGACACATAGTCACAGAGATTCACAAATTTTTTTCACACATAAAAACAATTATAATATTTTAAACATTGCCTTTGTTTTCTAGTTGGGTTCAGTTCTGACTCACCGCTCATTCAATGAACACACTGTACACACTGTACACACTGTATCTCTTTCTCTACAGTAAAGCATAAAATGCTTAAAATAAATGTTATCAGTCTTTATTGAATACAAACAATGAAGTAAGAGTAAAATACTCACAATATTGAAGAAGCATTGACAGGCGTCTATGGTATTCAGCAGTTCATAAACATGATCCTGAGGAAGAGATCATCAGATACTTAGATGCCAGTAGTAAAACCTCCTCTACCAGAAAGATCTTATAGGGATTAACTCCTGCAAGGTTGATGTAAGAATTTGATATTTCCATAAAAAATAGGTAGAATGTGGATAAGGCAACAATTCCATTTCATAATCATTGTATGTTTTCACTTTTATATTCTGCTATCAGGTGATGGATTGATGTTATAATAGTTTATTGATGTTATCATCTTAATAATCCTGTTGCTATTTCATGACTTCCTCATATTATGACCTTCATCACACTGAATGAAAATGCCTGAGGCCCAGCAAACATCTTCCTCTTTGCGATGATAAAATTGCATTACACTCCTTGAAATGTATGTTATTTCAGAAATAAACCCCCCCCTTTATATGTAAATTTACATGTAAATTACAACAAGAGAAAACATTACTTTCTTTGACATTGTAAGAGATTGCTTTAATAAAAGTAGGTACATCTCAAAGTGACTTTCCAGGTTGATTAAAGGATAAGTAATAAAAAACAAGTGTGCTCACCCTGAACTCCATCACATCTATGAAGGAATCGTAGTAACTAGCCATGGCCAGCATCACCTCAGACTTCTGTCTCTGGATGCTGGTCAGATGCTGCTGCTCTCATTCATAAAGACATTTAAAAGGTCATGTTCAACTTTCACTCATTGACAGAATATTAGGTTGGCTTAAAGACATTGAAAGATGGTCTGGATCCCCAGAAAAACATTTTATTCAGAGCTCTCTATGGGCACGACATGTTCCATTCCCAACACTACACTGTCTACCTAGAACAAACACAGTCCTGGACAAAAGATATGCTTAAAAGAGACTTGTGAAAAAATTGTAATAAATACATTTGAAATAATGGTGACAGAAATGTCTGAACTGTCAAATTATCTGGCTGCTACTTACACTGTTTCCTCTGAAGTCAATGTTGGGAAACTTCTTGTTGAGATACTTAACAGAAGCTTCCATTGCCTTTTCTGTAAGGAATTGGGGTCGAAGTTTGGGATCCGAACAAGTCTGGAACAACATTTGGTTTTGAACTGCGTTTCCATTACATCAATTCAGAAAGCAAACTGAAATTCACATTGAAGAATTAAACTGAATATTTCTGTTTTCGTGGGACTACTTGCAAAGTGGAATTTCTTGAGTCTTTTGAAATTATAGAGTTCAACAGTACTGTCTGCTGTCGTTGTGACCTGTATTTGGCTCAGTTATTATGTGGCTCTAAATGAGGATCAGTGAGAATGGCTCAGTTGCAGAAACAACAACTTAGTCTATGAGGGCCGTTGTATCAGACTGACTTCCTGAGTTCACTTCCTTTTTACATATCCAATCTGACACTCAAATGTATATTTAGCTGCTCACATGAGTTCATGGTACATAATAAACCATCCTTCACAATGCTTTGTAAGTGGATCCTAAACAATTATACAGTAAGTGTACCGTGTATATAGCAAAGAACAACCAAACAACAGCCGCCCCCCCCCCTCCCTGCGCTGAAAATATCAAACAAGCGTTGAGGTTATCAGGAAGACAAAACGCTGAACTTCAAGTTCCTTTTTTTTGTTTAAATGTTCGCCATTCCACCCAGAATCCTGCCTCTGCACTCTCACCTTCTTGATGTAGTTCATGCGGAGTAACACGCCTACACCCCTGTTGTTGAGGATGGTCAGCTTCTCAGCCAGCTTCTGTTGGTATGCCATGGCCATGGTGCCCTGGTCCTGTTCCCCGGCTGAAGGAGCCTCGGGTGTCCTCTGGGTGCGGTGCCTGCTGATTGACAGCTCTGACGACAAGTGCAAGTTACGCTTCATAGCGGAACTAGTTTCCAGCTTCCTGTCAGTGTCGGTTAAACCTAACGCGTACTGGTCTTCTCTTCTACAGGCACGCTGCTTCTGTGAGGAAATGTCACGGCTGCATTTCTGTTCTGTCGCGTTTGAATGGCGTTATTTGCTCTACTGTTCTATCGCTGGTGTGCTATCACGACGCTGGCATGTTGGCACTCCTCTGGGTCTAGTCTATTCATTGTGTATCCAGTTATTATGACAACAACTGAAACTTGATGTTTGTCAATATTTGGTTGAGGCACATTTGGCAGTGATTCTATTCATGAATGCATTTGGATAATTCTCTGCCATCTTTGCACCCAGCAGGTCTGGTTCACTTTTCTTCGCCAAATGGCTCAAGCCCAGTCAAGATGGAGGGGGATTTTTGGTGGAATCCAGCAATTGTGAAATCCTTCCCGGGTGCTCTCAATTGGACCGAGGTTACGGCTTTGACTGGGCCACTACTTGCTGTTTTTCCTGGGTGGTTGTCCTGCTGGGTTATGAGTCTTCTCTCTAGTCCCTGGTCTCTTATAAAATGAGCAGTTCCCTACCTCTCCACTAGATGTCCTTCTATAGCTGCTTGTGGTGGTTCTGACTGCTGACTTGATTTAGAAAGCCAAGCTGTCTTACTCCAAGAAACGGGCCCAATTGACTGAAAGAAGCTGAAAGCAGCTTTCTGCTAAGGAATATGTGGGATTATCCTGACCAGTTACAACTGTCTTCTGGTCTTGACCCTCCTATGGTCAATGTTTTATGGAGTTGGCAAGAAAGCACAACCACCTATGCAACCAGGAGAAGGTTTTTCCTGGTTCTGGGAAACATGGCCCAGGAGCCAAGGGATTTGATTGTCTCAGATTTGTTGGTGGATTTGGGCAGTCTGTCTGGCCATGAGGTACAGTAGCTTGATAGAACAAGCCAGCATGTCTGTACCCCTGTGGGCACTGACATGCTAGTTTACAGAGATGGATCTTTGAAACATTTGAAATCTTTGAAACATTACCTTTTTACTGTACTCTGTCAATGCTTCTTTCTATTCTATGTGTGTGCCCTTAACACATTCCTAAACTACACTTAACACCTATACAAATGCTTTCTTTTCAGTGCATGCATTTCAAATATTTTCCTGGATGTTGACACTTTGCAACCAAGGCAGTTATGAAATAAACAACAATAGAAAACGTGTTTTCAGTTTTTGTCAGAATTTCCCTTCTTACTCTCACCTCACACTCTTCATAAACCTGCCGAGCAGCTCAGACATTGCAAACAGCTGTTTAGGGAATAGATATATGGGCTCACTAAAGTCTCCCTGCACAGTGAAGAGAGTGGGTTCAGTCTGCCTGCACAGTGAGGAGAATGGGTTCAGTCTGCCTGCACAGTGAGGAGAGTGGGTTCAGTCTGCCTGCACAGTGAGGAGAGTGGGTTCAGTCTGCCTGCACAGTGAGGAGAGTGGGTTCAGTCTGCCTGCACAGTGAGGAGGATGGGTTCAGTCTGCCTGCACAGTGAGGAGGGAGGGTTCAGTCTGGGTTCAACACCTTAATTTGCTTGCGACCACATTAAACACTAAACACATAACAGAGTACAAAACAGTCATAGACAGGACAACACATTGTCAATGTATTTAAACGGAATGTTAATTAATCAATAGTGCATACATACATGAATATATATATATAAATATAAATATACATACGGTATACATAAATAAGTGTAATACATGAAAAGCAAACGCAAATTAACAACAAATATATTATTTCTTTATTTGTCTTTATTAATATATATATTATCTTTTTTATCATGCATTTATATTGTTCCAGTGCAGATGAATAAGAGCTTTAGGAAGAAAGGAATCATTGTGACATTCTTCAATAAGTTTTTTCACTCCTGTGTGAGCAGCCTTTCTCTTTTTAAGTTCCTGTTCAGAATGAAGTCTCCCCCACCGTGAGCAGAACCACCCAATGACTGACATTGATTAGAATCAAGCTAAGTAGGCCGGTATGTGTGACTATGTTCACACTGAGTCTCGAGGTGCTAGAAATGTTACCAAGGCCCTGGGGGAGACAGACTAGGGTGGAGGGGGAGGAGGGGGAGATGTGTGGTAAGGAAGGAGGGGTGCTGGGGATGTGCTTTTGGGTGCAGCTGGGAATGCGTCTGAATTAAGGGCTGGGGGGCAATCCAGGGTATGGCGACATGGGGTGGTGTTGGGTTACAGTCAGTGCTGAGGTATAGAAGGTGTTGGGCTGGGGAGTTGTTTGGGGGGGTGAGTAGGTGGGGTTAGAGAAGGCGTTGAGGTAGATGAGGTGTTGGGTAGAGGAGGTGTTTGGGTGGGTGGTGTTGGGTTAGATTAGGTATTGAGGTAGAGGAGGTGTTGGTTAGAGAAGGTTTTGGATAGAGGCGGGTATGTAGAGGTGGTATTTGGTTAGAGTAGGTGCTGAGTTATAGGAGGTGTTGGTGTAGAAACGGTGTCAGGGGTAGGGGTGGTGTTAGTGTAGGGGTGGATTGACAATGGAAAGTATGGTTGGGCTAAGGGTGGTGTTAGGTTAGGGGTGGAGTGACCCTGGTGGGTATGGTCGGGCAATAGGTGGTGTTGGGTAGGAATGGAGTAATCCTGGAGGGTGTGGTTGGGATATGAAGCAGTAAGCATGGCTCATTGGCCCCTAGCTGCACTCCAGAGGTGGGTGAAGAACATCTGCATGTGGCACGGTTCTGAGCCATGTTGACACGGGGCAGTCCCTCTAAAGCTCCAACTTAACTCCACCATCTACCCTAATTACGCCACCGTCAGCAAGGGCACGGACAATTAATTCATATTTGTTAGGAACTTCGGTGTAAACACAAGATCTTTGATCTTGGTGCCTCAGTACAGGTTGCGTGGGATCTTGACTCATATCTCTCCCCTACACATCAGTCTGTCTCTGCTCTGCTCCTATTTTCACCCCTCAGATCTGTCTTCAAACCCTCTGTTCCCAGGTCGGAGTGACTGCTTAATAACAACTGTGTGTCTGGGATATCCCCTTTCCTTTCTCTTAGAGAGTTTAACCCCTCGGCCATTACATTGTTGTACTGGTTGGAATGTGTAAATCATGGATTTAATTGTTTATGCACATGGATAAAGAGATGAACACAAGCACATACTTGTTGGCACGTTGGAACTAGGCTAAGAACCAAACCAGAGTTAAAGTAACAGGCAATCCACAACACAAGGCTTGAGCGGAAGAGACTACATGAAAAAAGGGGAGGGCTGTTTACCTAATTCCTCTGCTCTTGGTGGATTGTGTTTTCTTTTGCAAGCAATAGAAATTTCATGTGATAGAAAGGAAAATATTGGTTCAAATTTAAAAAGATCCAATAACTACCATGTGTTGCTACAATAGCAAGGATTTAGTGTGTTTGATGGACAATTAAATAGAATGTGAACCCAAGCAAACCTGGGAGAGAGTTTTGATGCACATGGGCGGAGAGGTGGAGAAAGAGTGAGTGATTACACTCAGATTATTATCCACGGGCTTTGGCAAAGTAGACGTTTCTAGTGACAAAAAAGCCTAGAACGGAATTGTAATTGAAATTGAAGGGGCAATAAAGACAGACAGTGAGAAAGTATTGGAGAGAAAAGCAAAGAGTAAATCATTGGAATTAACTGAACAGTCCAGTTAAAACTGAGCCAAGGTCAGGTCTCCTGCAAATTTTTTCAATGTGTTTTTACACAGGAAATAGAAGTATTGAACTAAAAAATAATTATTTGCCATGATTGCCATCTTGATGACTGAGCGTTGGGTCCCAAAGCCAGACAGACAGTGATCTTGGTTTCTTTTCCAGTGTGGCTCCAGGTTAAGAAAAGTCGGAACAGAAGTGCAGCAGAAGTTGTGTAAAATTAGGCAAAGAAAGCCAATCAACAAAAAGCTTGAAAGGTAGATATCAGGAGTCTCTATGAAATTATTGACTGGAAAGGAGAAATGTGGATATGTGAGGTGATTGAGGAGAGAGATGGACAATTTTGTCAAGAAAGGTGTGTGGAAACTGATTTAGCCAATAAAATGATCTGGGTTAGCAGAAACTTTAATTTGTTAATAAAGAGGTTAGATGTGTGTGGGAAAGGGTTAATTGACTAGGTGGGCCATTACTTTATGTGTTTACATCATTTGGGCATTTCGAGAATATTGGTCTTTTTATTAAAAAATACATTACCAAAATGCTCCTCTCTAATTTAAAAAATATATAAAATGTCTTAATTAAAAAAATCTCTTAGGATTTTAAGAATTTAAAATCAGGCAGTTGTGTCAAGAGAGGGCACATAGAAAGGCCCAAGCATTTGACACAGTGGGTATAGCCTATATATTTTACTTTCCAATAGATACATCCAAAATGTATCATTTTTACTCTCTATATATTGTGATGAACTTCTAAGTGTTTATCGTGGGAGTTTCTTGTAGTAATTCAAATGAGCAAAGAACAGAAGCTGCGTTTCTCTGGCTAACATTTCTGTGTGGTGACTTATGACCTCAGTATTTATGAAGTGTTAGATACGGCCTTGGCTGTGAGGTGATAATGACAGTCTCAAAGGTAGTTGTAATTTTTTATTTTACAGCTGTTAAAAAGTTAAAAAAAATAGTTAACTGGTCATGGTTCTGTTTAGCCCTGCTTTTGTGTTCTCTATCTGTTGCTGTATATAATAACACTCCATCTCCACAGAAATGGTTTCCCTTTCTCTCTTCCATTTGTTTCTCCTCTGTTCTCTATTCTCAGTTCTCTCCTCTCTTCCTCAGTCTTGTGGTTGATGGTCTAGACCAGGGGAGGGCAAACCTTTTGGCTCGGGGGCCACATCCGGATTTTGAAACTAAATGGAGGGCCACATTAGTTTTTGTAATTTACTAACATAAATTATTTGCAGGCCAGAAAATGACAAAAGTTAAAACATACAGTACATATGTACAGTAGATCCCTTATAATGTGTAAATAGTTTAAATTCTGACTCAGATGTATAAGAATGGGCTGGTGAGTTGTTTTTTAGTTCCCCTCAAAGCCATTTTATTACCCTTTAAGGCCACAACTGTCCCAAATGACAGATGCTTTCAAGTTCAATATGGTCCCTATAGTCCTGGGGCAAATGTAGTGCACTAAATAGTTAATAAGGAGCCCCTATGGACTTAGCCCATGTAAGAGGTGGTCTTATTTTCTAATCTTCCTTTGCTGTGGCCAATATAATGAGAACCACGCCTGCGCCTTGCTAGGCCTGGGTTCAACCACAATTCAGGATTGATCTAACTAGTGCAGCTGTGCTTGTTCCAGATTTTTGGTGCAAAGGAGCAAGTGGCAAACCCTGTCCTGTCTAAAACTACTGTCCGGTCTAAAGCAACTGCTGAAAAGTACAGTATATACGATGTTCACCGCTATGTGTACCCAGTCCTACGGCACAAAACATTGGGCGACATGATTCCAAGTAGAGTCTGTGTTAGAACTGGAGGTGAAATAATTGAAGTGTGATGAATGGCTGCTGTCCCACTGAGAAAAGGACGTTTTGTCTTTCTGACTGCCTGCATATCTTTCTGTCTTTCTGACTGCCTGCATATCTGTCTGTCTTTCTGATTGCCTGTCTGTCTGCCTGTCTTTCTGACTGCCTGTCTGGCTGCCTGTCTTTCTGACTGTCTGTCTGTCTGGCAGGCTGTCTGCTCTAGTCTGGCGTGCTATGTGATTTCTACAGGACTGCTGTTGTTAGTAACTGGTGGTTTCTCTGGGTCAGTGGTGGTATGGCTTGGGGGTTTGTTCTAATACCACACAGTGCTCATTTGACCATCTTAACCAACTTCCTGTTATTATAGCATTTCAGGGCCGGCGTCTCAAATCTTTTGTGTATGTAATTTATAGATTTATATGAGGCAGTAAAATAGTATGGTGGTCTGATCAGATGTGTGAATCTATTTTTAAGGCGAAACCAGATACCTGAAAAAGTATCCGGTTTCTTACTTACAATACTTTGATGGGAATGAGTGATGTGTTTCATAATATGAGAGGTTGGGGAGAGAGAGGGAAGGTAAGGGAGGAGGAAAAGGAAAAGGTGAGAGAAAGCGAGGAAGAGGGTAAAAAAGATGGAAGGATAAGGAAGGAGAAAATAATTTGGATGAGTAAGTAGGGGGAGTAGAGAGGAAATCAGAGCAAAGGGAGGGAGAGGAGGAAAGGTATGTGAGAGAGAATGTAAGGGAGAGAGGAGGAAGGTAGGGGAGAGAGGAGAAAGGTTTGATAGAGAGGAGAGAAGGTGAGAGAGAGACACTGCACCAGCAACTCACTTGAAGAGAACGTGAGAACAGAGGGAGAGACAAACTAAGTCAGTGCACAGGACCATACAGATGGTTGGACAGACTCTATTCCTGTGCTACAAATGCCACAGACAACTATTCATGACTTTTCTCCCATTTACAGAGAAATGGTTTAGAACGCGTGTGCTTGCTTGTTCATGTGTGAGCTTATGTTCTGCCCTGTGCTTTGTAAGAATGTTTTAAAACTGTAGTAAAAGTGCAGCAACTACAAGTACATTTGTTAGAGGCAGTAATAGCTACACAAAATTAAACTACAGTTACACTGCAATCTGTTGCTGTTTTAAGTCTATGGGCTATTTTACATCAGTCAGTCCTTCCCACTGTCCAGTGCAATGATAATACACAAAGGAACTTCCGCATGTTTCAATTACTCTGTCTGCCAGTAGGTGGAGCACCCTTCCTGACTGTGGCAGTACTTACAGTCGGTGCGGCCTGGGTGGACGAGCCCGTCTATGAGGCATTTGTATCGACGGGTATGATAGCATCTCCCAGTGGCCGTCACCTCCACACAGAGACCCTGTGTTCTGACTCAGCAGTCCATAAATGAGGAGCCATGGCTGAGCATCTCTCCTCTCCACTCTTGCATTTTTCCCTCCACCTCTACCTCTCTCCTTGTCTCTCCCTCCACCCGTCCCTTTGCCTTTCCCTCCACCTCTACCTCTCTTGTCTCTCCCTCCACCCCTCCTTTCGTCTTTCCCTCTACCTCTGCCTCTACCTCTACCTCTCTCCTTGTCTCTCCCTCAACCCCTCCCTTTGTCTCTCCATCCACCTCTCTCTTTGTATCTCCCTCCACCACCCCTCCACCTTTCCCTTCACTTCTCTCTCCACCTCCACCTTTCCCTCTCCTTTCATTGACAGAACTTTTTTTGAAAATATCATGAATTTCTCCTACTCCTCTGCATCAATCACCTGTGGGGTACCTCAAAGCTTTGTCCTAGGGCCTATATTATTCTGATTATTTATTCTGTTCTTGGGTTCCATCTTTTAGAAAAATATAACTCAATCACTTACGATTGCTGTGCCCATGACAGACAGTCATACCTTCCCCTGATACTTGGTGACAAGAAATCTCTGAAATTACTTATTGACTCTGACATAAAATACTGGGTAGCTAAAAACTTTCTATAATTAAATAACACAAAAACAGAAGTTGTTTTATTTGGCCCCACAGACTCCTCTAAATGTATTGTTAATAACCTAAGGCCTCCATCCATCAATGCATAATATATACGTATATTTTTTTATTCTGAATTCAAATTTGATATACAATTAAATAAACAGTGTGGTCAGTGATAGCTTTTTCCAGCTTTTTGCAGAATTGCCACCCATTCTAACTTTTAAGGATTTTGAGGCAGTTATTAATTCATTAATTTCCTCCTGCCTGTATCATGGTCTGAAGGCTCCCATTTATATCCACCAACTGAAGGCGTGGACACCTATATCAGCCAGTTAGGCAGCCAACTAGCCAGTTAGTTTCCCAGCCAAGCATCTCCCTGTCAGCCAGCTTGTCAGTATTTCAGTTGAACAGTCACAACTGGGCCAAAATGCTATTTCATTTCATGTCAGATGCTTTAACTGAGTTTAAACCATTGTCATCTGTAGTTGCTGCATACTTAATTAACTTGTTTAATGTGTAGCAGATTGTCTTTAAAAATATTTTTTTTATCTCCCAGAACTGCAAGTCAGCAAGTCATTTAAGCAGTTAGTCAGTCATTTAATCAGCAGATAAATCAGCATACCAGTGTGCCAGTTCAGTCAGTCAATTTACTAGAACAATGCTCTCTTACTCCACAGGAAATTCCTGAGGTATTACTTCCCGTCCCGCCACCCTTACTTCCCATACCTCGCACCTTACTTCCTCATTCCTCCACCCTTACTTCCCATACCTCCACCCTTACTTCCCCATTCCTCCACTATTACTTCGCATTCATCCACCCTTACTTCACAATCGTCCACCCAAACGTCCCATCCCCACAAACCCTCCCTCCACCCATAATTCTCCCTAGATCCACCTCTACTTCCCATCCCCACAAACACTTCCTCCACCTCTACTTCTCCTTAGATTTATCCCTACTTCCCATCCCTCCACCCTTACTTCCCATCCCTCCACCCCTACTTCCTATCCCCCACCTCTTGACTCATCCCTCCACTCTTACTTCCCATCCCTCCACCCCTACTTCCTATCCCTCCACCTTTTGACTCATCCCTCCACTCTTACTTCCCATCCCTCCACCCCTACTTACCATCCCCCACCTCTTGACTCATCGCTCCACTCTTACTTTTGGGTAAACAAGAGATAATACTAACCATATAACCAGACTATGAGAAGCAGTTAGCTAGATACAAAACACGTTGATGACCGTAGACATTCAATTCAACCCGTCTTCTTTTTGTTTCTTGTTGTAGTCATCACCAAAGTGCACATAAAACAGTTTTCTTTGGACAAAGTAGCTTGCTTTGAAACCGAGTAAAGAAAAGACAGAGGAATCATCAAAGAGATTTGACGTAACAGAGATTCGGGCAGCCAAACCAAAGCTTTCTCCCAGGAATGGGCATAGTTTGTGAATTCGAAGAGGCTTATTTCATTTATTTATGTAGATTAAGCGGTCTCGCCCAGTGGAGATGGAACTTCCTATTTCCTGTGTAAGGCATAGGAAATCAGATCCTTGACTAAAGAACACAGCACAGTGGGACGGATTAGGTCATATATTGTAATATCAGGTCACGAAGTGCAGAACAGACACAAGAAACCGTTAATACCAATCCTAACCATTCATTGTTGTAGTCACTCTGACAGGGTGTATTTTATCAGTTAGGTTTTAACAGATTAGGTCCTAATTTCATTGGTCAGGGTTCAATAAGACAGGTCCAAGCCTTATCTAATAGCTAATCGTTCAACTGGACAGGTCCGACCCTAATCAAATAGCTAATGGTTCAAGAGGACAAGTCCCAGCCTAACCTAATGAATTGATGGTTGACAGGATATGACAAAGCTTTTAGTAAATCAGGCTTTAACAGGATGCATCCAAGCTTCTACTAGATCAGTGGTTGAACTATAAATGAAAATGTGGCTGGTAATATAAAAATGCTAACAACACACGTGTGTGAAATATACTTTTGGGAAGTCATGGAGCGTGTGGGCCCTGGCTTCACATTCGACAGAGTTATATCAATTGTGATTTAAGTAAACTAAAATGTGTACAGAAATGGATTGTGGAATGCCGGGTTTGGAGGCAAACAGAGAGGTACCTTTCTTCTCACTCCTCCTTCCACAGCAGCAAATAAAGGTGGTCATGCCTGGAAGACTAAGCATCCATTGTTGGACCCATAGACTCCTGGGTCATACGCCCTCCCCAGAACCATCTGGATCAAAGCTCTCCAGAGTCAGCCCAGTATGTGTCTCTTCCTGTCTCTGAAGCCGGTAGGGTGAGAGAGGGATGGGGGGGCGTCCCTCAAAGGCCCTGGACTCAATATGGAGGTCTAGATCAAAATGGGACAAAGCTGCCATTCATCCTCTACCAGGAATGGAAAAGTTTGTTTCTCCTAGTGCCCTGAGTTGAGTATTGGGACCCACACTGAATAAACAGGGGTGAGGCCAAACATTGAGATCAACTTGCCTGGAATAGAGGGAGAAACAGAATGCTGAGAGAACCTCCAGGAGGGCAACAGCTCAAGTATCTATCCCAAAACTATAGTCGTAAAATAAAATCTGTTTTTTAATCCAAAGAATATCAAAATATCAAACAAAATATAACCTCTAACCTAAATCTAACCATGAGCAATTGACATCCACCCACGATGTATCTGATGTTCCGCTAGACACAGACGTTTTCGATGTCAGCTGAAATTGAGACTAGAAGCAAAACCTTTATTGTGCTCCTACAGAGGGTCCACTTCTCTGTCGCCCCATACCAGATCAGATACCCCGGCCTGGTTAATGTTTGCACCGGGAAGAGAGGAAGTTGGGAATTCTGATTAGGATCAGCTGTCATGGTCCAACCATTACTGGGACCCTCTGTGGATGATAGAGCTCCTCCCTCAGCGTTGCGTGGCGACGTTATTGGCTACGTCGTCTGGTAATGTGTTCATTGGATTTGTACAGTCTTTTTATTTAGCCAGGCAGGTCCACTCTGTAACAATTCGTCATGTTTTAAACGGAGTCCTGGGTTCCATGCAATCGATAAATGGATCTCTGTATCAGTGTTCCGGTTGTGAAACTACACACTCTGCTGTAGAAGCACACAACACACACATAACCAGAGCTATACAAACGCACCGCTGACCCTTTGTTAGAAGGGGTGTCTGGGAGGTCTGGGTCCCCAGGGTTAACTTCTAGAAGGGGTTTCTCATATCCGGGTGGCTAATGTTGGGACCAACTGCTACCATCTCAACGAGACAGACACAAACACAGAACAGCTTAGTTTGTTTTGGATTCCTGTGAAAAAGACAGCCAGCAGTTTCACAAAGCTTCTCTAATAGAACACAGCTGGGTCTTAATGCAGCTAGTGCCTGAACACCAACATGGTTATTGGCTTTGGTTATGCCAAGCTACTTGAATTACGGTTTGGTTTAGTTAAGTATATATAAAGGCTTTCTAGTCATGTAAATTTTTTGGGTTTATCAGTGTCTTAGGGTAGAGGGCTTTATCAGTCGTTTGAGTTAGATGGTTTTTTAGTGTCTTAGTGTAAAGGGGTTTGATCAGTGTCTTAGGGTAGAGGTTTTATCAGTGTCTTGGTGTAGCGGGTTTTATAAGTGTCTTAGGGTAAAGGATTTTATCAGTTTCTTTGGGTAGAGTGTTTTATCAGTGTCTTAGGGTAGAAGGTTTTATCAGTGTCTTAGGGTAAGGGGTTCTATCAATGTCTTAGGGTAGAGGGTTTTATCAGTGTCTTAGGGTAAAGGGGTTTTATCAGTGTCTTAGGGTAGAGGTTTTTTCAGTGTCTTTGAGTAGAGTGTTTTATCAGTGTCTTAAGGTGGAAGGTTTTATCAGTTTCTTAGGGTAAGGGGGTTTATCAGAGTCTTAGCTAAAATGGTTCAATCAGTGTCTTAGGGTAAAGGGTTCTATCAGTGTCTTAGGGTAGAGGTTTTTTCAGTGTCTTTGAGTAGAGTGTTTTATCAGTGTCTTAGGGCAGAGGGTTTTATCAGTGTCTTAGTGTAAAGGGGTTTTATCAGTGTCTTAGGGTAGAGGTTTTATCAGTATCTTTGGGTAGAGTGTTTTATCAGTGACTTAGGGTAGAGGGTTTCATCCGTATCTTAGGGTAGAGGGTTTTATCAGTGTCTTAGGGTAAAGGGGTTTTATCAGTGTGTTAGGGTAGAGGGTTCTATCAGTGTCTTAGGGTAGAGGGTTTTATCAGTGTCTTAGGGTAAGGGGTTTTATCAGTGTCTTAGCGTAGAGGGTTTTATTAGTGTCTTAGGGTAGAGGGTCAAAATACATCATCACCGGGAAAATCTAAAGTAGTTATTTTCTATTGTAGCAGATGAAGTAACGCTCACGTACACGGTTAGCCTCAACTCCTCTATGCCCTCTATGATGCTTCAGTGGGGGTAAGGCCTTGTCCGATCCGTGACCCTCTCCTGTCGAAATATAATCTCTTTCCAGAGCCCCTGGGCATTTCCGGTAAGACTCTTCTACACTCCGTCCAAAAGCAACAGAGGCATCATGTAGAGTCACCGGGAGGAGATGGTTTCCTCTCTCAGTCTCCCTGTGTGTATTTAGTCTGCCTCCCTCTGTTCTCTCCAGGATCTGTATTTGAGTTCTGGTGTCTATTGGAGCACAACTTGTTGTGGGAGGACACAGTCCGGAACCTTCCTGAGGCTCTTGTCCCCTAGCCCCTAAATGGGTGTTACGGTTGTGGCCGTTCTAGTCTGTTCCTTCCCACCGCTAGCAACAGCGAAGTATTTCATTTACTAGGGTTTCATGGTCTTTAAGCTCAAGCTACAGTCGGCTTAATGTTGATTAGCCATTTGTCTTGTGGTTTGCGTGTCTGTGTATGGTGATGTGTATTTCTGGAAAGTTTGTCAGTTTTCGAATTTGAGATGTTACTTGCCTTGACAAAATAAACATTTATCAGCCGCTATCAAAAATATCGATCAACTGAATTCACATTTCCTCCTGCTTCAGGATTATTTTCCCTGAATTACAGATCCCCCATCTGTAATTATTTAGATAAAGGTCAGAAATTGTCGGACATGTTTGTGCGTACCTAAACAGTAAGTGATGGCTGTGTAAATAGTGGAAGGGTTGTGAGAAGCTTGATAAAAAGAAAGGAGGTTTTGGTATTGGACCTGAAAAAGCTAAGGACTCAAGCTATAGAGTAGATCCAAACAAATGTGTTGATTTTAATAAATATTTCCCTGCAGGTCATGTGACCTTTAAGGGTTAAAAACAACTGTGCTCTTTGTTCAAGAATCTCACATCTCTCTTACATCTAATTAGGGAGTGTTGAAGGACTTTCACTTTTCTTTGCTTGTACAGCTCTTTCTGATTACTAGGCACAGTCAGATAGAAAAATGAAAGCATTGCTAAAGACAGATAGAATATTAGAAAAAGAGAGAAACAGAGATAGAGAGAGAGACATAGAGAAATAGAGACATAAATATATATAGAGAGAGTTCTTTTTTATTAATATTATATATATATATTTTTTTTTATGTTCTTGCTAATATTTTGCTTAAACCTTGTGACTGTAATTTGGCAAAATGTGCTCATGTGCGTCATGAGGAGGTAGAGAGGAGGTAGAGGGGAGAGGAGGTAGAGGGGAGAGGAGGTAGAGAGGAGAGGACCTAGAGGAAAGAGGAGGTAGAGAGGAGTTAGAGGGGAGAGGAGGTAGAGAGGAGATAGAAGGGAGAGGAGGTAGAGGGGAGAGGATGTAGAGGGGAGGTAGAAGGTAGGTAGAGGGGAGAGGGGAGAGGAGGTAGAGGAGGTAGAGGTAGAGAGGAGGTAGAGGGAAGAGGAGGTAGAGGGGAGAGGAGGTTGAGGAGAGAGGAGGTAGAGGAGGTAGAGGGGAGAGGAGGTAGAGGAGGTAGAGGGGAGAGGAGGTAGAGAGGAGAGGAGGTAGAGGGGAGAGGAGGTAGAGGGGAGAGGAGGTAGAGACAGACAGACAAACAGGCACACAGAACATCAGGTTGACAAACAGGCAGACCAGCGGGCAGACGGACAATGGTCTGACCTCACTGACTGGGAATCGGACCCCTGAGAAGTGAATGATACCATCCTGCGGTCCAGGAGTCTGACACTGACTCTGTTATTCCAGAAGAATGACTTTCAATGTTCAGTTAAAATGATCTCATACAAAAATGTCATTATAATATTCAGTCCTACATCACATTTATTTACGATTGTGACAAATTGGTTCAAATGAAGTTATTTACCTACTGTGACAAATTGGTTAAAATGAAGCATGGGTAGGAGATCTCATTCCAAAATCAGCTGAGCCAACTCACACTGTAATAAGATGGCCTGTATTGGGAACCATGCTAAAAAGCTTAACGCGAGAAAGAAAACCTCAGATCTTGTTAAGTTGGGTTGGGGTTGGCTCAAGTGTGAGAGAATGGGATGCCAGTCTACTACTACTACTATTACTACTACTACTACTACTGCTACTACTACTACTACTACTACTTCTACTACTACTGCTACTATGACTACTACTACTACTACCACTACTACTACTACTAATATTACTACTACTATTATTACTACTACTACTACTACTACTACTATTACTACTACTGCTACTACTACTACTACTACCATTACTACTACTACCACCACTATCACTACTACTACTATTACTACTACTACCACTACTACTGCTATTACTACTACAACTATTAGTACTACTACTACTATTACTACTATTTCTACTATAACTATTTCTACTACTGCTACTTCTACTACTACCACTACTATTACTACTAAAATAATATTTGCTCAAAATGTGTCCTTGCTCATAGTTCAGTAAGCATATTGTACTGCTGTATTTTATACACTAAGTAAACAAACTAGACTAAACAAACTGTACTGCCGTATTCTATACTATAACTAAACAATCTGTACTGCCGTATTCTATACTCTAACTAAACAAACTGTACTGCGATATTCTATGCTCTAACTAAACAAACTGTACTGCGGTATTCTATACTATAACTAAACAATCTGTACTGCCGTATTCTATACTCTAACTAAACAAACTGTACTGCGATATTCTATACTCTAACTAAACAAACTAGACTGGGTGTAACGCGTTCGCGGGAAACTCCCGCATCACTGCAGCGTTTGGCCTCTCTGGCGTGCCAGCACTCCCGTTTGGGCAAGATCCCAAGGGGATACGAAGGGAGCATCCTCTCACCTGGATCCTGTTTGTTCGTTATGTGTAGTATTTGATCCATGTCTGTTTTAAATCAATCTGTTAAAATTGTGACCGAAAAGTGGGAAGATGTCTAAACAAAAGGTTGAGTTGTGGAGTCGGTTTGTAAAACGCGTACTCGTACAAAGTGTGAATGTAAGGAAGATCGCAATGCAGTGTAGAGTGTTTTATTGTGAATACACTAGGATGTAAGTGGCCGCGCTGCATCGTGTGAATGATCCACGGATATAATATCAAGCTGTTTGTATAACGAGACCTGAGTTGCATTGGATGGTTACTGAGTGAATGTGTGGACGGGCGAGTAGAGGACAAGTTGTAAATAGACTGTTAGTTATAACATTTTATTTGTCTTTTAATTATTTTTTATTTCTCTTTTTATTTCTCTTTTAATGTCTTGCCTTGTAAACCACATTGAATTGCTTCTATGTATGAATTGTACTGGATAAATAAACTTGATTGATTGATTGATTGATATTTAAGTGTGAGATTTGTGGGTTGTCTTTGTTGGTGATTGTTTTCTATGTAGCGAGTGTTCAGGCGAGCCTAAAGTTTCTGAAGTGCTACCCGTTTGTCGTTACCTGTACCTGTTGTTTTTGTTTCTACACCTTTGGAGAAGTAAAGAAGGTTTTTCGTTATTACCTACCTCTGTGTCCGTGTATCTGTTTCCGAGCACCCGAGCCGTTACACTGTGGTATTCTATACTCTAATTAAACAAACTAGACTGGGGTATTTTAAACTGTAACTGAACCAACTAGACTGTGGTATGTTATACTATAACAAAGCAAACTAGACTTTGGTATTTGAAACTGTATTTAAACAAACTAGACTGTTGCTTTTTATCCTTAATTTCTTACAAAGGCTTTTTTTTAATTAAATCCACATGAAAATGTTGTGTTTCTCCAGGATTATTTTAAGAAACAGCATCTGTACTTCTAATAGTTATTTATACCTACCTATTTCTCCTCAAGTCATCATTCTGCTCCTCACATTTGTGCTGCTAGATCTGTGAAAGTGCTGTTGGTCCTGTGAAAGTGCTGCTAGATCAGTAAGAGTGCAGCTAGATCTGTGAAAGTACTGCTGGCTCTGTGAAAGTGATGCTATATCTGTAAAAGTGCTGCTGGCTCTGTGAAAGTGATGCTGACTCTATGAAAATGCTGATAGATCAGTGAAATTGCTGCTAGATCTGTGAAAGTGATGCTGGATCTGTAAAAGTGATGCTAGAGCTGTGAAATCTAGATCAGTATGTATTTGATATCCAGGGCCCCTGTTGTTGATTTCCCCAATGACTTGGTACCTCTTGTAGATCTGATCCTCCCAGTGACTTGGAAGTACTTTTACAGCAGTATCAAATCAGGATCTAGAGGTTTTGCTTGGTAATGGCTGCACAACTGGTTTTATTTTTTAATACTAAATACCTCATGACAACGCTTCATGCTCTGTAGTTAGGTATTAAGTAGAATTACCATTTTAAAAATAAACTTTGGCGATACATTTTATCAATAGTCTTGGTTTGGCCAAGACGTGTGTGTGTCTGTGCGTGTGCCTGCTTCTATTTGTCTGTGAGTGTACGCTTGTCTCACAGAGCACAGCAGCCAGTAAGTAAACAGATCTTTCTCACCAGAGCTCCTAATCTCACACACAGACCTCAGACGGTCCAGGAAGCGCTAGGTGTATGTGCATGCTTGTGTGTGTGTGTGTGTCTGCGGCTTAGAGGCGTTACAGCTGGTATAGTGGGCTGGGCACCTCGCCCTGCCTCCCTGCTGACACGGAAGACGAATCAGCCGATCTCTCTCCATCTGCGTGTAGCGCAGACCGAGAAGGATGTTCCCTCCATCTCAGAGCCAGGAGAACCGTGGCTGAATTATAGGGTTCTTTTGTTGGTCTTTCCTGGTACTGGATATTCAGTATAATACAGCGCATGTTTTTATTGCTTTTTCAAAGCATTTTAAAGTATTCAGGCAAATTTCACCTGGAGGCACGAGTATATACATGGGCTCTGCTCCCACAGGGGTCCTCTGTCTCCAAGAGACCGGAAGTGTCAGACAAGACAAGCTTCTTCCCTCCAAAATGGCCCTATGCCCTGGTTGTGACTGGCTGACTGTTTGGGACGAGGCTCTGTGGTTTGTGTGCCATAGATGCCGTGTTTGCTCCGCCAACAGTTGAATCCAGTACAGCAAATGTTTGGCCGGGGTTTTGCGACCTCAGCCATGGAGAAGCACCAGTTCTCTCTGTTCACAGATGGAGACAGATCTGCCACTGTTCCCACTGTAGCTTGTTAAGAGCGAAGGTTCAGAATGGCGTGTTATTACAGTGTCACATGAAAAATGTAAGGTTCCTTGCAGGGTTGGACAGACCGTCTGGAATCTTGGTTCAAAACACCGGATGGTCTTGCGGGTTTTTCTTGCCCCAGAGGTCCTAACTTTCTTCCAGTCATATTTTACACGGTGATCAATATCTGAATAATAATTGGGACCTGGAGCAATTCAACATTTTGTGTACTACAGTGTCTGGTTGCTTAGCATTCATTTTCTGTCTGGCACTGCTCTTTACCCTGATATCTTAACCTGGACAGCAGAGTCTCTGACAGAAGGTTCTCTCTGGTATACTGGTTCAAGGCTGTCTTACATATTCTCCCCGGCTGGACTGAGCCAAAGTCCGTTCAGTCTAATTGTAGTAGATTTGGCCCCACCGAGAAGAGCAGGGACATACAGACGTTGTGTAATCGTATGATAAGGATACTCTACCACACACACACACACCTTATAAATGTTTCTACACACACACATGCATGGACAAACACACCAGTTTGGAAAGCACACACACCTGTTGTTTTTGTTAAATTGATTCGTAAATGATTGCATTTTTGACATCAATCTGCACACTCTAACCCATAGTGACAAAGTCAGAGAGACTATGACAGAGCAAGACTAAGAAGCGGACTAGGTTACTTTCTCATTCATTGGCTGTCTGACAAACCCGCTGGCTAAATGAATGACAAACCAACTGGCCTTCTGACAAACCGACTGGCTGTCTGACAAAACAACTGGCTCTCTGCCAAAACGACTGTCTGTCTGACAAAATGAATGTCTGGCTGCATTCATTATCAGGTGTTTCACTACCTGCTGTTCAAACATAGATGCATCCTAAAGCTGCTGAAATGGGACGTCATGTTTTTTTGGGGGGTAGGGGGGGTGCAGTGTATACTGTATGCCCTGGACAAGCACGCAGTGTGTAATACAGTAGTCCCCTCAGTCCACACACGCCCTCTCACGCCTCAGAGATGTCAGGCATTTACTGGTAAGGTAAGCCACTCCACAAACAACCCTTTGAAAAGCTAGTTTGAAAGGTAGTCTCCTGTATACATCTGACTTTCCTCTCAGAAATATACACAACGAGTTTACTCACTTAACGCAGAGGAATCGTTTCATATTCGCACTTCCTTACTTAGACTTGGTCACATGAATCTCAGACAGTTCAGTTGTGTCAGAAGGTCCAGCAGAATAATAGCACAGTCTGTCCTTAATGTCCACAATGTCCCTAATTCCTCTTTCATTTGGTGTAATTGTCCATTGTTAAGGCGCTTTAGAGGATTTGGGCTCTTTGCTGACTGGGTTGTGTAGCGCTTTGTTGGGGAGAGGAGAGCATGTGGTGCATTGCTGCATTCCTTCCACAAGGAGGCGATGCCGTAAAGATACAGAAGCATCTGATGCAAATCTTACAATCTCACACTCATGAGTGTGTCAAGCAAACGCAGTCAGGCTTGTACACAAACACACACCCACACACACACTCTTCTTTCCTTCCCCACTTTCACAATGCATTGATCAGGACAAATAAACCAAAAATCCCTTTTGGTAGGTGAACAATGTGTCTGTCAGGAAAATCTTTGATCCTGTTTGAGTTCTCCTGGACCCTTTTGAACACTGTTCTTTTGTCCGTGTCTACCTGCTAACTCCCTGCTAACCCAATGACTTGGCTTCCTGTCTTATTGGGGCTCTGAGTATGACGGTCTTACTGTGCAGCCCGGAGCCAACAGCTTAACTATTGGAAGTATCAACGTCATGAGCTCTCTCTTGGCGGCTGAAGGCGAATCCCCCACTGTTTTGTCATTCGCTACATTAACTTCAGTCTTAGTATTTTCTGGCGTCATCATAATGAGGGAGGTTGTGCAAGTCTCTGCTGATCCAGATTCATCTGGAAGTCTCTGCTGATCCAGCTTCGTCTGGAAGTCTCTGCTGATCCAGATTCGTCTGGAAGTCTCTGCTGATCCAGATTCGTCTGGAAGTCTCTGCTGATCCAGATTCATCTGGAAGTCTCTGCTGATCCAGATTCGTCTGGAAGTCTCTGTTGATCCAGATTTGGTGAATGGTGGACAGATGTTGTAGTCCTGTGGCCTTCTGTGTGCAGGTTTTTCTTCCAGCAGGTCTAGTGCTGATTCAGATCTAGTCACATAGTTCACACAGTACTAACTTGTCCCATATCATAAATACATGGTAGTTATCCAAATGTGTTTTTGCCCTCTACCCTGTTGATGAATTTATGTTTTCTTCAAATGTTTCAGCAGACCACAACAACCCTTTTACAAACAACACCTCCATGCTTTACAACACCTCCATTCTTTACAACACCTCCATGCTTTACAACACCTCCATGCTTTACACCACCTCCATGCTTTACAACACCTCCATGCTTTATAACACCTCCATGCTTTACAACACCTCCATGCTTTACAATACCTCCAATGCTTTACATCACCTCCAATGCTTTACAACACATCCATGTTTTACTACACATCCATGTTTTACAACACCTACATGTTTTACAACACCTCCATATTTTACAACACATCCATGCTTTGCAACACCTCCCTGCTTTACAACACCTCCATGCTTTACAACACCTCCATGTTTTTACAACACCTTCATATATTACAAACCCTTCATGTTTTACAACACCTCCATGCTTTACAACACCTCCGTGCTTTACAACACCTCCATGCTTTACAACTCCTCCATGTTTTACTACACCTCCATGCTTCGTCCTCCGCGCTGCCATATCTTCAGCAGCCTGCAATGGCCTCCCTCCCTAACCCTTTTCCTGTCAGTACCCTCTCTCCTGGTCTCTCCTGGTTGGAAGGATGGCCTCACTGAGACCCAGTCACCCTCCAGACCATGGGAGCCTCCTATCCTCTCACACTGGAGTCGGTGAAACACCTATTACCTCCTCCCTCCTCCTTCTGGTTCCTCCCATCCTTCCTTCCCACTCTCCCCCTTTCTACCTCTATACCTCCTGCAGGCCCTCCCTGTCTCCGTTCATCTCCCTCTCACCCTCCCTGCAGTCATAGTGACATACTCCACACTTTCCCTAGTGTTCTTCTAAACTACATTCCCCCTCTGTCCAACTGCCCCTCTGTCCCTCTGTCCAACTGCCCCTCTGTCCCTCTGTCCCACTCCATAACCCTAACCTTTAGTTAATAAACCTTCCCAAGTCACCTGGCCCCTGCCCCCTTACCACACCCCTCCCTCCATTCCTCCCCTTCCTCCTCCCCTTCCTCCTCCTCTGTCTTCCCAATCGTATCATCCCAATGTTCCTCATTCCTTATCCCATCTTACCCCCAACCCCCTCAACCACCGTTCCTCATTCCTTATCCCAAATCTCCCTCCCTCTCCGATGCCCCGCCATGTTGCTGCATTCCTCACCGGACCGTACAGAGATCCATTGTGTGAGTGGGCTCGCGGGACGGGCAGCGCACAGTGGAAGTAGTCACATTCACCAACCCAGGAAACGCAGCAGGAATCACCATAGGATGCTACAAATGGAAGCCGGGCAGGGTTTGTTCCCTACCCCATTCCCCTCCACCTCCCTCGCTCCACTCACACTCCCACCACTGTTGGAGCCGGGCCATGGTCAACAAGGCACCCGTCTCTTCCTCCACCCCCAAGTGTCTGTCAAGGGTCCCTAATGAGGAACTGAGGTATGGGCTGGTTACCGGCTGAGGGTGGAGATGGATGGAGGATGGTGTGATGGTTGCATGGTGGGTGGAGGGTGGACAAAGAGGTGGGTATACTTCCAGGATCATGCTCCTGGAGGTAGCTATAGGTTAAAGTCACATGGGTGGTCTTTAAATAACACACTAAAGCAAAAATAGCCTGAAGGTAAGGGAGGGAAAAAGATAGAGCAAGTGAGAGATGGAGCGAGAGAGAGATTTCGGATCAAGGCTCAGCCCAGCAGAACTCCTAAAATTTACTTTAGGCTGTTTCTGGATGCTTAAACAGGTTGGGATTTTTTCCCCATTTTAGAACAGTGTCCAGAACAGTGTACATTTTCAACACTGTTCCCCGATGACTTGCTACTGGATGTACAGAATCGCTTTTTCTTGTGTGACTGGAAAAATTACTGAAACCTTAATAGTGAAATAACAGCATTCAGAAGGGAATGGTAAAACTCTCCTCCTATTGGCCACACAGCCACACTAAGCAGGTTTACAAGATTTCTGAATTGCTAAAACACTAAAATCCATTCTCTGAATCAAATTCTCAGTGGCCTAAAACAATTTGTCGAATCACTCACTCTTTTGGCAAAACCTTAAACACCAGTTCCAAAATGCATTCCTCCGGTTCGCAAAACTCTAAACACATTTCTTACTGGCTAAATCACATTTCACACTGTGATTTCACAATGGTAAACACAAAAGTGTCCAAAGTTAAACACAACTACAACACAGTTGTCATTGTTTACACACAATGACTCAAAATAGTTCACACCTGTTTCAAATAATGTGATCAAACCAATTGCAAAGAATATAACTCAGTTCAGAGTACACAGTTGGCACAGGTCGGAGAAAGAGCAGAAAGAATTAATCTCTCCTTGACTTTGATTATGCAGTTGGTCCAAATTTTTTGGTATATTGTGATGTGATTCTTTGGTCATTGGGCTTTTACATAGTGAACTACTGTGTTTTTATTCCACTGCTGATATACATAAACTCAATACTAAATTACTTGCTGTATTTACAGTATTCAGTTATGAAAATTTTTCATGTAGTGTCTAATGAATGCTCTGAAGTGTTTATATTTTGACTGGCTGTGTTTACGATCTGAAAGCTTTGTGTGATTTTGAGAACAGATGAAATGGTTTTGAGGCGAGTGTTTGATGTTGACAGAAGAGTCTGGGGTTTTGTGAATGTAGTTTTAAGATTTGGTTTTGTAGAGAAAATGGGTTCAAGTTTTAAGAAATGGGTTTTAGCAATTGTGAAAAAGTGTAACATGATATCTAATTGTGGTGTGAAATCTTTCACTCTACTGTGCTGCAGGTCAAGAGGGTCTACTCTATTACCTCATCAACAACAAATGGCCCATGATTACACACACACAGACATGCTCAGTCAGGCCAACACACACACACACACAGTATTTATTTTGCTCTAAATTAGTAAAAACAAAAAATCTTCTTTCGCTAAGGTGGCTAATAACAACTGTTCTCTCTTTTTCTTTTTGGCTCTCTCTTCATCTCTCTTTTTCTTTCTCTCTAACCTTGATTCTCCTCTCGAGGTCCGTAGCGTTCAGCATTCCTAAGGAGCTTATAGAAAGTACAGACAGTAAAGGGGGATCTTCTCATCAAATATGGATTTCCGGAAATGTTCATGTTGCATTTAGGTCATTTAGTGCACATCCTTATTTCTAAGAAGCTAAATGACCTCAAGCTCAACCTTGACAAGTCGGAGCTGCTCTACTAACACTGGAAGGCCTGTCCACTCCAAGACCGGTAGGAGGCCTACCAAAAAGGTTTTAACATTAATAGTCTCAAGATGCCAATCAATCTTGAGACGTTCATGCTCTGTGTTTGAAAAGAGAATGGGAAGACATGACAGCCCAGTTGGCAGTAGAGTACCAGAAGGATTGAGATTTCAGTGTGAGTGAGCTTATATTTTAGAGGTATAAGTCCTGTCAGATGTCATAAGTCCTTTGAGTATGATGAGAGGTGCTATTTCAGGACATTACATAAAAAATCATATATTTATTATTATTGATTTATTCAGTGGAAACACATAGAGAACAGGTTCATCTTTTACGAGTATACCTGATGTTAAAAGGAGAAAATAACATTATCTGAAACATGGAGACAGGAAGTGAGAGAAAGAGAATATTACTTTCTTCCGAATCTTTCCACGAAGGTTCTGGCTGTCGTCGTTAACCTGTTCCTTCCAACATGGCACATCTGCTGTTCATGGCTTTTTAGCACCTCCAATAGCATTATCGAGTTTGTCAACAAGGTATGCAACCGCACTACTGGAAAAATTATTGACAATAAACTTTTCTAGATTGTCTTCAACTCACTGCAAAAAATACAGTTTTTACATGTATTTGTTGGATCATAATATATTTTATTAATAATATTCAAGTGTTTATATGCTCTGTAGATGTGGGTGGTCCCAGGATTCAAACCCGCAACTCTGTAACCACACTCTACCAAGTGCCAATGAACCAAAAGACCAGGTGTAGATAGCTAGTTCTGTTTGAAACATTCCTTAGTGGGGATTGGACATATTTTCCTCGAGCTTGCAGCCATGAAGAGGTTTCCCTGCCAGGGGTTAAACTCTGTGTACGGATATTCGTTCACAACACAGAGCTCTTTGTGTTAAAGTCCGGGTTCTCTAGCCACACACGCAAACACACTTTTCTTACATGGATGCAGGTTTACAGTACAACGATGGCCTGCAACCATTGAATCCAGAATCCCTATCTAGAGGTGTCAAACAAACACATGAACAAAGAAAAGGGGGATGGACAAACGAAGAGGGGAATGATAGATAAGGGGAGGAAAGGAGAGAGAGAAAGTAGACAAAATACAGTAGGACATATACACACCATGATTAGTGGACATTATGTTGTTGTGGACAACAAATCCATGAGAACATTTCTTCTGTCAGGGTCAGGAGCGGAGACAGGGATGCATCTACTCTTTTTTCAATATTGGCATCAATGAATTTGCATTGGCAGTTGGAGGGTCTGCAGTGCATGAAATGACATATACTGGATTGGAAATCTCTTAATACTGGATATACAGGACCTTGGGAAGCACCGGAAGCATCTATTCCTAACCATAACAGTGAATCAAGAAAATAAATAATAATGTTATATCGTTGCCCTAGAGCAGGGGTCTCAAACCGGTTCCACGGAGGGCCGAGTGTCTGCAGGTTTTAGTTTTTTCCCGTAAATTGGTTCCAGGTTCAGACCTAAAAAAACAGATGAGGGTAGACCTAACCAATCAGTGACACAATTACTCAATCAAGTACAAGGTGAGAGTGAAAACCTGCAGACACTCGGCCCTCCGTGGAACCGTTTTGAGACCCCTGTTCTAGAGTAAACAAAGGGACAACACTTCAACAGCCTTAACATCAACTTATTGTGAGGCATGATCTCAGAGACAGTTATACACCATTGGAAAAATCTGGGTTCTGTGCCCCAGCACAGAACCCCAGCATTGAACCCCAGCATAGAGCCCCAGCACAGAGCCCCAGCATTGAACCCCAGCATAGAGCCTCAGCACAGAACCCCAGCACAGAGCTCCAGCATTGAGCCCCAGCATAGAGCATCAGCACAGAGCCCCAGCACAGAACCCCAGCATAGAGCCCAAGCACAGAGCCCCAGCACAGAGCCCCAGCACAGAGCCCCAACACAGCCCCAGAACAGAGCCCCAACACAG
>JACXGK010003878.1:27549-42012 GCA_016801125.1 Novumbra hubbsi | reverse complement strand
CTATCATCACATCACCCTATCATCACATCACCCTATCATCACATCACCCTATCATCACATCACTCTATCAGGGCGGATGATGAAGATGTTATTTATAGACTGCAGACTGCTTCTGTCTGTCCTGTCCTCTCCTCCTGGCATTCCACTGGGAATCCTGTGCTCTCACAGCCAAGGAAAGCTTCGTTTAAATATTGATCAAGTTCGTAAATAATTTGTCACTTGGACGTGGCTGTGGTGTTAACCCATCCTTTGATTTCAAAGTTTGAATAACCAAAGCAGCAAGGATTTTTTAAATGTAACACGTTATTTAGTAATATCACGAAATATCATAACGAAGATAATACTGTTCTAATTTCAATGTAGAATGTATTATTTGTATTTTATTGCATTTACTACAGAAATTCTTATTACCTCAATGCTTCCAGCTCTGTCTGAATATATGTTACGCTGTAATTTAAACAAAGTCAAATTAAAATATTTGGGAAAAAATTAATCGAGGTTCTGCTACAAGTTTTCAAGGGCCGAAAAATTATTAACTTAATATTCACGTATAATAATAACAAAAACATTGTGGAGTAAATTACGCTCTCATCCTTCGAAGGACTGTTTACACCGGGGTGGGCAAACTACGGGCTGAGGGCCAAACGCAGCCCGCGTGGCCGTTCTATCTGACCTGCGGAATAGTTTGGAGAGGAGTTAAAATACAACTCAGCCTATTGTTGTACATCGGAGTCAGAATTTGTATCTTTTACACATTATAAGGGATCCATTGTATAACTGTTTTAACTCTTGCCCTGTTCTGGCCTGCAAATCATTTATGATTAACAAATTACCAAAACAAATGTGGCCCACTATTTCATTTTAAAATCCTGATGTGGCCCCAAGCCAAAAGGTTTGTCCTCCCCTGGTTTACACCTACACATCTGCTAGTACCTTCAAGATGGCTACCAGGTAAGCAGATCTTTATATTGCTCCAGGTAAAAGTAAAACATTGTCTGACTGCGTACACAACAGTGTTTATTATCTTTACTAATACAAGTATTTACCAGTTTTAGAAAAACGTTAGATTAAACATTTCTATTAAAACATTTATTAATGTTGAATCATGTACATTAAGGAAATATTTTTGTCAATGACTTGTTAATCAACATTCTGAGAAAAAGAAAAAGTTTACAAAAACCCAGAAATGCTGCAAGTGTACAGAAGGAAGAAAATAGAGAGGTGAGGGGTTGAAGAGATTATAGCAATTGGCATATATGTAGTCTGTCGGAAGCCTAAAAAAAATCATATCATATCAATAAAAAGAAAATGGGCAAAAGAACACAGACAAGACAGAGGAAGAACTCTGCATAGAAGGCCAGCATCCTGGAGACGCCTCTTTACTGTTGACGTAGAGACTGGTCTTTTGCGGGTACTATTCAACGAAGCTGCCAGTCAAGGACCTGATGCGTCTGTTTCTCAAATTAGACACTAATGTATTTGTCCTCTCTCACAGTTGTGCACTGGGGCCTCCAACTCCTCTTTCTATTCTGGTTAGAGCCAGACTTAGGGCACAGTGCGCTGTTCTCATAACAAAAATAAACTGACGACTTTCAGAAGAAAGATCTTCGTTTGTGGCCATTTTGAGCCTGTAATCGAACCCACAAACGCTGACGCTAAAGACCCATTTTATTTGTTATTTAATCAGCACAATTGTTTTCAGCGGTGCTAACATAATCCCAATGTTGTGATAAATTTGCCTTTTAAAATTATTAACTTGGATTAACAAACATGTGCCATTGGAACACAGTAGTGATGGTTGCTTATAATAGACCTCTGTACGCCCATTTATATCTTCCATTGAAAATCTGTTCTTTTCAACTACAATAGTCATTTACAATATTAACAACCATGAACACTGTATTTCTGACCAATTTGATGTCATTTTAATGGTCAAAATACATGCTTTCTTTTTGACACCAAAGTAATACATTCACAATAATTTTAAAGTTTAGAAACAAATGTTTATAAGACACAATCAACATTGGTGGAAAAAAAGAGTACCTGCTCCCAAATAAACTGGACTACTTCCATAAATTAGAAATGTATGGAAGCGAATGGTATATGCATTAATATATGTTTGATATTTTCAATGAAACTTTTATTAACTTATTACTGATGTTAATAAAATTGCCAAAATAAAACTTATTGTAACGGTTGATAAGGCGTGGACACAAGTGAAGGACGAACAGAGGACATTGAATAACATAACTTAATAATAACAAAAAAAACACTGCGCAAGCAACAACTGAAACATAAGGCATACGCCAAACACAGACCAACAAGTCACACTGGGGAAATAGTAACTTAAATAGGAACAGTGATCAAAGATGTATGAGTAATAAACAACAATATAGTGATCCAAACGGGTGAGAGAGGACATAGGCCGTGGGCACAGTCATAGGCCGTGTGTACAGTCATAGGCCGTGGGTACAGTCATAGGCCGTGGGTACAGTCATAGGCCGTGGGTACAGTCATAGGCCGTTGGGTACAGTCATAGGCCATGGGTACAGTCATAGGCCGTGTGTACAGTCATAGGCCGAGGGTACAGTCATAGGCCGTGGGTACAGTCATAGGCCGTGTGTACAGTCATAGGCCGTGTGTACAGTCATAGGCCGTTGGGTACAGTCATAGGCCATGGGTACAGTCATAGGCCGTGTGTACAGTCATAGGCCGAGGGTACAGTCATAGGCCGTGGGTACAGTCATAGGCCGTGTGTACAGTCATAGGCCGTGGGTACAGTCATAGGCCGTGGGTACAGTCAAAGGCCGTGTGTACAGTCATAGGCCGTGGGTACAGTCTGAAGCATTCTAGGGTAATGCAACTAGTCCTCAAACCCTTGTAGGTACAGATTGCTTATCCTCACTATAGTGGGCCCTCATATAAAACTGAAGAGCAGAGTGTGTCTTGCAAGTTTACAAGACTAACACAAAAATGTAGACAAACAGCTGACATAATCATTGATGAATGCCACTTAACATATTAGACACTAAATAAATAGTTCACCACAGATAGATGGGAGAATTGAGAGACTCAAATAAGCAAGTAAATAAGTTCACATGTATCAACATTGTACTTCTTCCATCACAACATGATTCATCACCGTGTCAAAAAGCCTGCAAAACCAAAGTGCTGGGTTCTCCCGTGACTGCTAGCAATCTGGCATATACCACCAATACCAGTTATTAGGGCATAGGGTGTCAGTTATTAGGGCATAGGGTGTCAGTTATTAGGGCATAGGGTGTCAGTTATTAGGGCATAGGGTGTCAGTTATTAGGGCATAGGGTGTCAGTTATTACTAACTTTTTCCTCAGTAAGGAACAATGGCATATTTGGAAATCTTTTGTTAAACAAATTATATCATAGTTAAAATGTCATTGTTTTTGGTTCAATTACATCACCTTTATCTATAGATTTTGTTCGAAGGAGTTAAAATATTGATATGTCCATATCTTTAAAAAGAAGATATGACTGTAATATCTGCAACATTTCAATTAAGATCATGAAACATGGGACTAAAACGTACATTTTGCGTAATATATATATTTACACAGTTGTCAGCAATATTATTACAACAGGAATTATATTATAAGTTGCATTTTCAGTTGAATTTGGGGAAACCACTTGTAGCATTTATTGTGTTGAGCTATTTCAATTGCTTTTGTTTGATTTGTTCATTGCAATCAGCAGACATTCTGTACATTTTGACAATAAACCTGATTTGCAATAGATGTTGAATATTTTTGCTCACAACTGTACACACATATTTTTGTAAACGCTTTTATCCAAAGTGACTGTGACGTGTATATATTTTATTATAAGTAGAGAGACAAACACAAGGTGCGTTAATCTCTATTCTTCTGTTTGGGTTCCTCTTAATGACTATTATTAAATCTAAACAAGTATGTACTGAATGTGACCCACCCAATATGTATTCGCGTGATTGACTAGGCCAAAACTCCCATACCACATGACCATGTATAATGGGATTTAAAACTGGCTGATCAACAGCAGCTATCTTCCTTGGTAGACATGATGTGTTCATACATCACATTCTGCTCCAATTCCATTGGTAAATCTTTTCTAATAACAATATGGGATCTTTGGGAGTCCGCAATGCATTATGCTTAAGGACAGCTCTTAGCCGTGGTATATTGGCCATACATCACACCTGCTGTTGCCTTACTGCTGAATTGTATCGTGTGATGTGAAAATCTGCCCCACTTGGCACCTAGATTTACACTGTTTCTCACTCAGCACCCTGGAGCCCTTTGATCCATTAAATATAAATTAGTTGTGCTTCTAAACAACAGCCTAATAGAGATGTGGATTAGCAATCTACCCAAACCACAACCCACAAACACTGTGTGAATGGATGAACAGGGCTCAATGAACAGACACTGCTAATCTCCTAAACAGGGATTTTAAATGGATACACTTAGAGCTGCCAGAAAGCTTTTCTCAAGGCAGCATTAACCACAGCCCTCTATAAACGTGTGGCCATGCCACGTTTAGTTTATATCAAACACATACATGCAAAGGAAAAAAGGAGCATTCTGTTTTAATACCAATTTGCCTCATAATTTGTCACCTCACGCTAACTCCCTTTGTCCCTCACAGCAGTGCAGGCTTTATGCTTGTTTGAACAATCACATTCATGGAAATCACAGGTCACGGAGGCCAACAAAAGAAACACAACACAGCTCAGATGCAATCCTCCACATTCCTTTAGTACCGCAAGTATAACAAATCACTCTTGTCAAACCCAAGCAGAGGCTAATTTTAAATAAATGTAGCATCCAAGATATAAGATATTAGCGATCTAACATGCAATATTTTATTGATTACCAGCTGACAACGACAAACAATAACCTGGCCAAAACATTACAATTGCCAGAAGACAAAACAATCCACAGCACAACAAGGTAAAACAATATTAATAAGAATACACACTAAAGAAAGGAAATATGAATCATCATCCTATGACATTATTACCTATGACAGAGGTTTGATAAATCAGAAGGTCCATCGGAGGTCCATCTTGGTTATTTTTATTTGAATATTATTTTCAGGATTGACGTTTGATGAAAGCGTTGAGTTTAATATTTTTAGGTTTGACCAGGGTGAAATATCAGAGCACAGTCTCCACTACAAATAGCAGACGTTCAACCGAGAACTGAGGTAGAGGGGGGATTTACCAAAAGGACATGTAAATAAGTTGATGTCATTTGGGGCACGGCGTAGTTTCTGAAACAAGGGTCAGTTAACGATGGTGTCAAGTCACAGGAGGGCTGCTGGTGACAAAGCAGATGGTAGTGTGGTAAACTACGTATAATTAATTAAGGAGCTTTTTAGTGGCTACCTTTTACTAAGCTGCAATTTCTTTGCCAGGAACCAGTCTTAATAACTGTAGGCTATTAGAGCAGCGTTAGGTGTCCCCGGGGCGGTGTGGTGTGTATTTTGACATGTTTAGAATTCTAATGGTTATATGTTCAGGTATTTCAACCATTAAAATATTTTATATGTATTGGACTACACTAATTCATCAAACCCATGTATTTACGACATTCAGAACACTAGATACAGTGGGAACTTAAGGTAAAAATAACAAACTGCATTCAGTCAATACAAGCCAGTTAAAGTTATCTTAGCATGATCAGCTCCTGGCTGCTCCACCCTAATTTATAATATTCCCACACAATGCTTTCAAACTCATAAAGCAACACAGCATTCCTACACAATGTGAGACGAAATATTGCTCACTTAATTCAGTTATGCCCAGCAGTGATCGCCACACCCATGCACAAACACACACACACACATTGTGAGGTTGAAACAAAATGGATTCCAATTTAAATAATCCCAAACCCCTAAAACCCCAGAATTTAAACCGAACTCGTAATGCCTAAACGTACCCCTAACACTACACCTAAGTATAATCATAACCCTGTCTTAAAAAACAACATTTCTAAGAGAAAACCAACAACGTCCTCAAATTTCCTGATTTACTAGGTCTTACTATATACTGTACTTGTAAGGACTACTCACAAGTGAAGTAATACTCACACACACTTTGTGTTAAAATGAGCAGCAAACACATCAGGGACAGCTAGGCAGCCGACTAAACAAAAACAGGATGTTCCACAAAAGGATTTTCCTCGAATGAAGCAACAACAAAGTTCAGTCCAATAAAACAAGCAAGCAGTTAACGTTTTAATTATACTGTACTTTCAAAGAAAGTCTTTTGAGTTCAGTGAAAATGAAGACAAAAACAATTTGGTCTTGAGCGTTACAGTTTTTATTTACCCAGAATACGATTTCGATAGACTGTTTTAACCGCGTGATGAACAAATCTCTGAGCTAAGAAAGAAAATCATAAATATTGATGAAATGTAGCTGACTGGTGTAATTGGGAGATGTCTCTGAGTGGTTGGTATAGTCGGTAGAGTTTGTCCTGTGGGTGGAAGTGTTGAAGTTCTAATACCGAAAACATAGCCACACTTATACTAGGTGTTCTTTTGTTCAATGGTCTCATGTTCGTCCACGGTAGAACTCCCTGACTGAATATCAGTACCCTACACTAAACATCTGCGTGTCTAACTAATGACAACAACCAATCTCTCTCTCCCCCTCCCCCTCACAAACAAACACAAAATGTCTTTCTCAGCTCTCTCAAACACACACACAGACGCAGTGGAACAGCAAAATATCAAGATGAAAAATCTCTGAGAAGAAAACAACATCGACGAGTCTTTGAAGCTATGATTGGAAAGTAGTTCTCATAGTTTCCGTACCATGAACGAACTTATTGTCAAGGCTCAGAGAGCTACTCAGGGGTTGTGAACAGGGCAAACAATGAGCACATCTATTCACGGTGGCATGGTTTGGAAACATCAGGACTATGGACTATGATCTACAACAGGAACAACAACAACTACTCGCATTCCGACAGTCTAGTTAGACACAGAACAGGTATGACAACTAAAGGGGTGATTTCAAGAAAGGCTTTGGCTTCCAGGAGCCACTAGACCAGGGGTCATTGGTCGGAAAATCCGACCAATCACATGCCTTGTAAATCACCCGACGTGAAGCTACTCAGCCAATTAAATTTGTGCACTGGCCTCTAATTCGAGTGATGCAAACACAGACACAAACGGAAGATAGACGAGAGGTAGCCAATATTCTGAGAACTAAATTAGTCCAAAAAAAGTTTGTTCACATGGCGTGCTCTAGAAAGAGAAAAGCAGACAGCAAAAAAACTAAACTTTTAATGTGGACTGACTCTAATTAGTTCATTTCCTCCCACTGGTTGTTCAAAACCAATATGTTTTAATATGTTCCGAGACCTTGGCGATTAAAAGCGGCAACGTGAAGCGCCACTACGAGACAAAGCTCACATCCTTTGAGGACAGATACCCACTCCAATCCGAACTGAGGGCACAGAAATGCAACGGTCTTAACGAAGAGCCCAATATGATCGATTCACAAAATCCTAACACATTCATTCACTGCCAAACAACATACCAATGAATGTTCCCTTAAATTTGCTTGTGAAATGGAGTTAACAAAATAGAAACAAGCATTTTTCTAGAATTAACCAGTCTAAAAATCTCAAAAGCTCGTATGTAGGCCTATTTTATTTTTAAATGCAGCCTTTATTTTATTTGAAATGAGAAAATGTTATTATTAGAGTACATATTATTTATAATTCAATATTCATCTTATACATAATTTATATGAAACCATTTATAATTCAAGTTCAATATGAAAACTGACAATACATTTTGTTTAAATATTATTGAATTGTTCACTATTTATTTTATTCGAGAGTCCGTTGTTTACTACATACATATAACTACTGGACTACTTCAATATGTATTGCACTGAATCATACCGCAAATAAGACATGATGTTCCGGCCCTTTGCTTGAGGTAATCTGGTCTAACTGGACCTCTAAACATTTTAATTGAATACCCCTGCACTAGACCAAAGCGATGATATATGGCCACCTAGTGGCTAACGGTGGAAGTTATAAGTGGTTGTACAACAGAGAGCAAAACCACCATGTAGTCCTGAACTGGTTACTGGATCAAAACAATAACCATTTTGAACGTCACTGCAGTGGGGCTGACTGTTTCACGCAGGCATAAGACCCAGCATACCACCCAGCATACCACCCAGCATACCACCCACTACAGTATCCGCAAAACGGCTGTTAAGTATCTGAAACATTTTGCAAATTTTTGGCCACTGAGTTAATCTGCATAAGATAGACCCAACGTTGATGCTTTCATACCGTGCGGAATAAAGTATTAGACCAGGGAGTTTATTTAAGGGTTACCCTTTTGATTAAGGTTATATTTAGGGGTAGGGTTAGGGTCAGGTATGGGTTACAGGGGATACTCCCTCAATGTGGTTACTCAAGTCTGAAATGTATATAATTGACTGCTATTTAACATTAAGTAGTTTCCTCATCAGTTTTAAGAGTCACTTCTAAAAACATATTTTTGTATGGTCTTGTAGCATGAATAGTGCACAGAAAGCATTGGCGGTAGTCGGACAATATTAACTGTACTGCGGTTGACTGGTGTTACATGAACATGCACTGGGGTTGAATTCTATTCAAACATAATACTTTCCCTCCATATGTGTTCAAGAATGATTTAGCCATGAGCTCTTCACTGCTTCTGTGAGGTAGTGTTGATTTGAAACCCTAGTGACATGGTCAGTTTTGCACTGCCTTCACTGAACGTAATAAAAGACATAGAAGCATGGTTGCAGCAATAAAACACATGGATTTTGTTTATGAACAACATACTGTATATTAACAATTGTTCAACTCTGGCCTGTTCTTATAACCTTGTTTGTAAGTAAGGTTATGAGAACCGCCAACTATGATGGGTCTAGCTACTGAAACTCTAATTGAGCTGTTAAAATATGTAGATTTATCAAGAAGTTTGATTTTGTTCTGTTGTTACGTCTGCGCTTCTCTTAGTCAATAAAGCATCTCATGCTCTGGAAGCTGACATGACTTTTCTTCATTATTCATCCATCTCCCATTTTAAACGTTTAATTATATTCAAACAAGGCAAGATCATGAGAAAAAAAAAACCATAAATGACACAATTTAATTCCTCCACTGCATATGCCGGGGTGTGTACTTGTGTTTGAGCCCTACAATGTACCTGAGAGGCTGTGAGGTCTTGGGTCTGCCAGATCAGATATGGCCCCTGCAGTGACAGTCTTCCTCATGCGGGAGCCCAAGGCTGCTGGCCCCATGCAAGGCTTGGTCAGGGCATCTTCACTACTGGCTCTCTTCAGCTGCAGGACACGCATGCAAAATAAAGGATTTGATGAACACAACAATCATCTACTAGTGTACAATTGTAAAAGCACTGGATACTGTACTATTGTGAGATATGAGCAGTGTTTTGCGAAGGAATGGCATCTCGGGGACCCACAGACCCAAAGGGAATCTGGCCTGAAGTGTGAGGATTTCACATCATGTTAATTAACCATTGTCCTGTCTCTGCCCTTTTAAGAGCCCCTCCGTTCAGGAACCCCACAGCTTATTAATCTTCTTATTTCTTTTGCCCGTCAGCCGAAATTAACAATTAACGGACTACTGGAATCTCACAAGGGGCCAGTGTGGCTGTGTCACAAGTGGGGCTCCCAGCACAACTACATCCCATGGTTACAGTTCAAGGGAATATGATTCAGCCAAACCATTTGTTTCAACTCACCCTGCTGAGGCGCAGATCTGTGGCCAGGGCATTGGAGGATCTGGAGGACTTTATACCTGTAGCTGTGATGGATGAGGTGGTAGAGGGGGCAAGGGAGACTTGCCTGGCCCTCTCTTGAAGCCCGGGCTTGGGCAGCCCCACTTTGGAGGTGCCCCCTTTCAGCATGGCTCTGTCTGCTATATTTACAGCCTATGATGAGTGTGTGGGAGAGAGAAACATGGTGTTAATAACGAATATCTAAACATCTCCAAGACACTTTTAACCCTTGTTTCAGACATGGCCTCTTACAAAAATAAACGAAATGAGACGAAAGATTCGTTATTTTTACGGAACATAGATAATAGATATCTATGGTACGGAACAACTTGAAAATATCATTCAGTAAGCGTGGAACTTCCCACTACCCAATAGCCATCGGCTCAATCTAAACATCCACACTCTCACGACACCCAATTTATCTTGTACATGGATGTTCATTCACCCTATATCACTGCTGGGTTTACTTTACAAAAGGCATTTTAGTGACATGGTAAGCACCAATAACAACTATAACTGCACCAAACAAGTCAAAAAATAAGAAAAGAATTGTGAACAGCCGGAGAAATTATTGGGACTGGGTGCTTTACAAATAAGGAGACATTTACTGGGGGGCAACCAAACTTGCTGCCAAGAAAGTGTTAGCAGCTTTGTAGCTAGCCAGCAAGTTTTTGCATTTTTGCATTAAAACCTATGTAACTGTAAACTGTTACTGTTAGGAAGATGAGCTGGAATGATGCTATATATGTCTGGAGATCCAGTTTTTCTTGTGTTGAAGGGGTAACCTATTCTTGGGACACATTCATATCTACTGTTTCAACGGCCGTGCGTCATTTATTCATTACTAAATTCATAAATTTAATTTCTCTTTTCACATGAGAATAGCTGAGAATGTATTTGACATGCATGTTACCTTCATTTAAAACATGGCCTTCTGTACAGGAAAATAGTACTAAATTGAATCAAATCGATACTGGGTTTGGTACGGCAGTAAGCGGATGGGGAGGTAGATGAAGAGTTTAGCAGATATTGTGCTTCCACTGCATGTGCCAAGACATACAAGTCACAAGCCAACATCAGGTAGTCTGAGCAGAGTGAGAGGGCAGCTAAGGTAGTGAAACTATCAGCTCCCAACTGCTCAGAACACATCCTGTTGCAAAACTGAGAAAACACATAGTTCTGCCCGTAATGTGTGTGTGTGTGTGTGTGGGGATCATCAACCTATGACAACTTTCAGCATAAATGATATCCTAAAATTGCTAATTTACCATTCGTCATGACAAAATCACGCAGTTACGGAACTCTTTCGCGTCTCAGCCCAGAGCCGAAGTCATTTAGAAGAGCAAGCTCTGCCATCATTCGAACTTAGGAAAAGCAAGGCAAAGCAAGGTTATTTGTGTTAATGATACAATCATTAATATTGTGGTATGTTTGTATGTGTTCCATTCCTCGTCATCTCATTTTATATTAAGTATTATAGTAATATAATTATAATTGTGTTACTGAGGCTGTTACAATTGTAGTTCTTTGTAATAATGATGGTCTTATGTCTTAATGTGTCTTACTAGTCTCATACCAGACATGAGATTGATCGTAAAAATACAACAAATATAATATTGATGAATACCAGCTCTATTGGTGTAATATAATTTAAAGACCACATTTCACGAATGAGGGCCATTGTGTATTTATTTGATCAAAAATGTATTTATATTTATCTCTATTATTCATTGTGCTTGGCTTTGTAATAAATACTAGAAGCATCATCAGAAGCAACATTTTCATATATGATATTCCACATTGTCATGTCCTGGCTGGGGGCCCCTGGCCATATCTGTGCCTCGGGGCTCACAGTCAGGGCATGGCACATGGAGGTGCCTCTAGGCACCTCTATGCCACTGTTGTGGGCTCCTCATTCAGAAACAGCTGTTGCCAGTTGTCTCTGATTGGGGAGCCTACTTAAGTTAGGTTATGAGCCACACCCGGTGTGGTTTATTGTTTGTTCACATACAATGTTCATGGTCCTGTCTTGTAGATTGGTTATTGTTCTGTGGATACGCTACCTGTTTGATCTGTACGTTTTCACAGTGTGTTTGATGTTTAGTTAGTTAGTTAGTACGTTTTTTGCTGTTAATTTCAGCACCTTTCATTTATGTGTACAGTTTGTGTTTGTTTTGTCTTGTGTAGAATTAAATTCACGTTTCTTTCACAATGTCTGCGTTTGGTTCCGTCACACACCGAAAACTTGATACCATATATAACACAAATGACAAATCATTGGTATTGGTATCACCATTTAATTAATAATATTGGCTATCAGTACTGTCCATGTTTCTTATCAGTGATGCAGAATTTCTCTCCTAATGTCTTTCCACTCTCTTACTCCCACTCTGTCCTCACTGGTGCAGTGATTCATATATTATAATTCTTGCAGAATCCTTATGAATTACGCAATGGTAGTGAAGTTACAGTGAAACACTATAGCCTGAAACATTTACATTGTAAGTCGACTTAGGCCCTTAAAGAATCAAAGAGTGGTTCTTAGTCGTAGTCCAATTATTTATATCTACACACACTTTTGGGGATGTGTACAAAGAGATAACTGAGTAGATAGAAAGGCAGAATGAATGGAAAGTGAATGGTCGACAAGTTTGGCAAATGGAACCAGTGCCCACTCAAGCCCTTATCCTGCAAGGCCTTTAGCCCATTTCAAGTGCCAAAAACCCTGGCAATTTTTCCCACAAAAAACTTTTTTTTTATGGCTGAGCTGTGACTAAAGGCAAGATTTTCATTATCTGGGAATGTAAAAACGCTTTAAGTGATCACTGTGCCAAAAGGTTTGAGATCCAGTCACACTCTATTCCCCACAGTCTGGATTTGTTGAAGTCAAGGATGAAATTCGGTCTTCCAGATGAAATTGAACCAACCGACTGTTCAAACCTTTTGAATCCAGGTTTATTGGCATATAATATGGCTGTCTTCTTATGAAACGTCACACTAAATTACACTGTACTAAAATAAAGACTGCAAGATTATTACAGCTTTATGGGATTAAATACAATGTTGTGCCCTGTGTCCTGTCAAATGTTAAGGCTCACTAATCTATCCACAGACAAGCCTGATATTGTACCTAAACTGGCTACTGTCGGCCAACTCATTATCACATGTATAATCTAAATACAGTAACAACCAGAAGTTGGCAAAAACATGTTTCTACAGCACATTGGGAACTCCAAGATAAGGAAGTGAGACAAAAATGAGGAAAATCGAAGAGTGCTTTTGAAGTTGAAAGTGATATGTAGAAATAACAAAAATTAAGGAAGCAAACACTGAAGTAATGTGTGTTGATTACTCACAACCAATCACCCCATCTGCATCAGCTAAGATTAAAATATGTTGACAAAAAATACCCTAAACCTTTATTTTATTTTTTGTGGTTAAATTGTGGAAATTGTCCCAGCGTTGTGAAAACACTGACTCTGTTTCTTTAGTACCTAAGTGAGTATAGCTACTCAACATGTTGTCATTTGATCTTGGGTCAAGTAGTGATCAATGTTAACACAAAAAAGCATCCTTAAAAAGGCTGCATAGCGTTTAGAGTAGTGCAATGTTACGTTTTACAACTGAAAGAGAAATGGAAATAGACAGAGACATAACTATGAAATATAAAAGTTTTTTTACTAAAATAATGGATGTTTACTTAAGTTTTTCGTCATCTTGCTTTACTCGTTTTGACAAAAACCTTGCCGCAGGAAACTTTGGCTGTATGGTAAACTAGGCAAGGCTAAATATGGATGTTGGTCAGCAGAAAATCCACAAGCAGAATATGATTTCTAGTTACCAAACCAACTACCCAAAGAATTGGGTTGCTCTTCTCTCTAACTATATTGCCTTTGAGAGGAACATGTAAATATTTTTTAAAGAAACATGATTCCAAAAATAAAGATTTTAATTGTGGTTTTCTGTTTTTCAATTCATAGAAGTGCCTATGCAAACTAACATCACTTACGCATTACGGTGTGATTAAAACACTTTATATCCACATCCTGTAATTCTCGGGTTTAAAACATTTTGTCAAGGATTCCAAAAGATATAAACTGTGTACGTTTTATATTTCCATTTCAGTAATTTAACAGACACTTATCCAAAGGAAGTTACAGCACTGCATATTGGCCCCTGGTATGACTTAAAACCACAAGTGCCCTGCTTTAACCAAGGGAGCTAAACATACGCCAAGACCAACCGTGACCCACCAGATGCATGGCATTGTCTCTGCTGATGCCACATTTGTACAGCAGCCTTCATCATTTGTTGTTTGTTTCAGTTCCTTTTACCTTAAATCCCATCTACAGCCAATGCAAGGCATGTTCAATTGGATCAGTGGGACCAGTCAAGAACATTCCACTTTTGGGCCCTGAAAACTCCCTGTATGTTGGAGGTCCTTGTGTTGCGTATAATGAAGCACCATCCAATGTGTTTGGAGGCCTTTACATTTATTTAAGCAGAACCCATGTTTCTGGAACCCTTGAGAATACATACCCAACCCATAACAACCAGCAGGGACCAACTAACAGTGCCCAACCCATAACAACCAGCAGGGACCACCCAACAGTGCCCAACCCATAACAACCAGCAGGGACCACCC
>JACXGK010003878.1:14413-27449 GCA_016801125.1 Novumbra hubbsi | reverse complement strand
TTGCACCTTGCAGTGTAGCGTCTGACATTTTGGAATAGATGGTCAATGCTGAGAGTAGCGGTTTGCCTAACCCATGGTATGGTACGTATTGTGGTCACGGTTCCATGCGTTTGTGGTACAGCGCAAACTTTTATTTTCAACAGTTACTGAAAGTCAGTACAAAAGCAGATATCCTTCATGTATTAAAGCAGTACAGGCTCTACATTATTTGTCAGACATCGTGTTAGGTTGTGCTTTAAAGCCAATAGCTGTGAAACCGGGGTGGCTATTTACTTCTCATAACTGGCCAGATGTTGAATATGAACAAAATCAGCAATCAACTCTGAGTTTGTACTTTTCAATTGAAAGTGTATTGTGCTTGTGGCAAACACATGCAGTAGCTGAAAGCTACCTACCAGCATCTTTGCTGTTGGGTGATTCATTTCGTTACACCATAGTCAAGCACTGACATAAACGTGACTTGTACAATTTGTCTGTTCTTAGATGACATACATGATGTGTGTAATAAACAATTGCCCTGCATTACACTAATTCATATCTATTGGGTTATAAATTAGCTGTTACTGTTTCATGTATCAAAAACAAACAAGCAACCAAAAACAAGATTATTTTGTTGCTTGAATGCTTTGTATTAAAAGTTGAAGCCAACATTTGACATCATAATAACCACATGTGGTTTGACTGCAACAAGCATAACTTTCTAATTCAGCACCCGTCAAGGATAACAGTGGGAAGCAACAAGCGAGTCCTCCTCTAACAACGCCTGGTCATAAATTAAATCAATGCATCGGAAAAACAGGATTCTCATTTTGGAAAGTAGAGACAGAGATATTGCTCATATGACACAAACCATGTTGTGACAACCTAGGTTTGATTTAGTAAGAAGTGGGCTGATATTTTTTATTACATATATTTCTGTGGATCTCTGTTTATGACAAGAATTAAGCAGTACTGCTATTAAAATAATGTTCCAGGCTATAATTTTGTCTCCCACTCCACTGAACTGTGTCCTGATCTCAAAGGTTCTGCAGAATAAAGCAGGTTGAGTGGGCTTCTAGTACTGACTGTCTACCCAGAGCAGACAAAGCAGTATCCCATCAAGAAAGGTTGAAGTGTGGTATAAATGTGACAGCTCCACTCTCCCTCTCTCCGCGTATCAACACCACTGATGACTGACGGACTAAGGATAGTAACAAGGAAAGGCCGCCCTCTCGCTCATGATGATGAAGCAATGCTTAGCCTTCCTGTCAACATCCTGAGACAAGCCACACATTACAAATAGATGCGTTTAGCGGTTGCACCACATCTGCTACATACAAAATGCTACAAACCTAAATATAGGCTTTTTGAAAGAAAACATTTATGCAGAAAATGTGCCTGGCCTGAAACAACATTCCTCATGCAAGCAAAACACAGTTTTAAAAAGCACAATATCTAACATTAGTGTGATTTATTCTCACCCTTCACCACTACAGCAGGAGTGTGGGCAGTGGGTGACTCCTGATGCCTGGCTGGTCTGAGTTTGGCAGAGGGCTGCATAAAGGATGTTGGGTTGAATATCAACCGGCTTCATCACATCCTCTGCTGCGTTTGGCTCTACATATCTCAGGACAAACCCGGCGTCAACCTCCGGCAGCCTTCAAATAATCCTACCATTAATCCAAAGAAATATGACAATGACTCTGGCAGTTACGTACAACTGTGATAGACTGACAGATACGGTGTGTACCTTTTCAAGTTCAAAGGTTCACTCTCCATAACTGCCTTTCACTCTCCATAACAGCCTACAATTTTTGACCCTCTCGCGTGAGGTCTCTCAAGATCCTTGTGAGAAGAATAAAAACAGAGAGACAGAGTTTCATGTAGAGGTGTACTTACAGGAGAAAAACGCCCTGGTCTTGAGCAGCCTCAATCACAGAATGTGCCACTGCCCTGTACAGCAGACTCCCTCCCACTACAGAAACACTGACTCAGGCCTGGAGGCAAGCTGGACCGACAACACACAACAGCACTACAACTGAAGAGCAACGCAGCAGCCAGACCTCTGGATCAGGGACGCACTGGGAAGATGCAGCAAGGCCAAGAGCAGTTCAACTGCCGTTGCCTCCAAAGATCAGGAGCCAAAAGCAGCCTGTCTGCCTGCATGCTGCTGGGCTGGCTGTGTGGCTGTGTGGCTGTGTGGCTGTGCGGCTGTGCGGCTGTGCCGCGTTCTCTGTTTGTCTCTCCCCTCTGCCGTCTGTCACACGCAGGACCTGGCCACGAGGAAGTGGCCTCCCCACTCAAGGCTGTTTTTCTAAGCTGAGGTAACGACCGGGAGAGGAGATGATGTTGTTTTGAGAAATGTTTTGCTAACTTTACTATTCTGCATTTTGTCAAATAATTTTAGATATTGCTTTTGGGATGTCTCTGTACTCACCCCTGAAAAAGCTTTAGTTCACTCCCACAGGACATTGACTTTGTAGCTTCTCCTCTGATTTAGGCTACCTTAGGCTTAGATCATGTGTAGAAGAAATGGATGAGGACACAATCACCCCATTGTATGTCATTATCACTATAGAGAACCATGTCTGTGTTGCTCCACCTTTGAAAATGTAATACACCAGATGATATGAACACATCTCATATCCAAATGTCCTTGCCGCACTCAAGTGGAGTCCAAACACACAACTAACACCAACAAAATGGCCTTTGTCTAGGAAGAAAATAGCTCTAGAGTAAGGAGGGCAGAGGGTTGAACATTTGTGGTGGCTGCATTTTACACATTTTCCAACGATTTGGATCCTACTGCATTCCAACGGCATACAATGTGTGGGAAGCAAAAAGTTCTGGGTTCTGATGCAAAACACTACAGTTAGTTTCTGGAGGTAAAAAGGGAACTTTGGCTGGCAGACCACACCCCTGCACTGAACTGTACTAGGCCTTTACCACACAAAAGGTTGTTTCCAAGGCCAGTTAATGACTGACATTTTTTACAGGCCTCGCATCCTGTTTAACGCCCCAGACAGAAACACACATTCAGATCAAGCCCACACCACTCTGCCTGCCTTCTGCCTCATTAGATACTAGGATTACCTTCGCACACGCCCGTAAGTAGAAACAACAGCTAAACACACAGGTTAAGTGCTTTCCAAACACGCAACACATACACCATCTATATTGTCGGCCATGTCACAATGGTCATCAGTATCATTAAGTCATTGGGCAGCCACTATAGATACTGTTGATTTACAGTAGTATTTAGGGAGGCCACATGTCTTTGACAATGACAGGGAGATGCATCCTCTGCATATCATTATGGAACAGCCGTAGTGACTCATTGTAACCATGACAATGGCTTTGAGCTCTATTTTTGGCTGACGTCAAAACAGTACTAACAAGATTGTATATGGCGTGCATTTTGATAGTAGAAAATCAGCTTATCCAGCTATGAAGGCAACCAAAATACATGGCTCAAAAAGAATTAAGGGAACCACACATCACATCGGGTCTTGATGAAAGCACAATCTTTACTGTACATTGTGTGTTTTGTTGTTAACCAATTGCTGTAACAATAGTCAATGGAAACTGACCAACCGGTGAGGGCTGGATTTAAACAATCCAAATCACAGGCTGTTGTGAATCTTTTCTGAATTTCATTATGGCAACTCATAATGTGACTCAATAGTGTGTATGGCCCCCACAAGCCTGAATGCACATCCGATAACACGGATGGTGTCCTGGAGGATCTCCAGACCTGGATCAGGGCATCAGTGAGCTCCTGGACGGTCTGTGGCACTGCTTGTATACATAACGTCCCTGGAGTTCATAATTGGATTCAGGTCTAGGGATTGTAAGGGCCAATCAATCATCCAGGACCTGCCTACACATTTTGGCCACATGAGGCCGGGTGTTGTCCTGCACCAGGTGGACCCAGGTCCCACTGCACCAGGACAAGTTCTGAGGATTTCATGGCAGTAGCTGACAGCAGCCAGGGTACCGTTGGCTAGCATAGGCTAGCTAGGTTTGTGCTACCCTCCAAGGATATGCCTCCGTAGACAATCACTGACCCACCACCAAACCTGTCATTCTAGATGATGATGCAGGCCGCATAACGTTCACCACAAGTTCTGACAGTCAGCTAGCTAGCCTTTGTGTCATTGGTGGGGTCATGCAAACCCCAACCCCCAAACGTTGGGGGAAAAGTAGGGGAAACACCAAAGAATTAGGTGGCCAACAAATTTAATGAGCCCAAAAATAAAATGTCTTGTTTTGTGAGTTATTTTTCTGAATACCTAGTGATTTTGCAGACTAGGGATCAAGCAAATGAGCTGCTGGGAGCATCTGAATGGTGGCAGAGTTTAGCTGTGTTGTTAAGACCAGGAGTAAAAATCCTGATCACATCATCTCTTAATTGTCCGGGGATCTATTAGTGGGCAGAGCAAACCCCACGCAGGGTTAATAGTACATTTTAAACAGGCAAAAACATCCCTTGCCTTGTCATGCTCTAACAACTCCTCGTGGCAAATCGGGCGACATGTGTACAGTATACGTCTTAAAATTTGACTCTGCTAAACTCGCTGGAAGTTACTGTGATATAATTGGGAACAGATCTACATTCAAATGCATAATTATCCTATTTTTGGAATGATAATGCACAGTTATCCTCTTTCAATGATAATGCATAGCTATCATCTTTTAGTGATAAACACAACCTGTAGCATAGAAGTGAATGGAAACAGAGCAGGAGTCTGTAAAAGAGAAGAGTACCAGGCCAAACAGATAAATAATTTCAGTGCTGGCTGATGTGTGTGTGTGTGTGTGTGTAGGAGGGGTTGATCTAGCAGCCACCTGTCATAGCGAGACATGTGAGAGTGTTGGCTATAGCTCAGTGTCTCATTCCTCAGAGAGAAATAGGAAAGGAAAGCAGAGGGAGGAAGAGACGTGCTCTCTCTCTACCACTCTTTTGGCCGTGCTCTTTTTCTACATCTCAGGCCTACTCTCACTCAGTCTCTGACTGACTCATATTCCCAAAAACTGCTCAAGGCAAAAGCTAACTGGAGCCAATCGTCTTGATACAGAGAGGGATATTCTATTGTAAGATCCTAAATATGTCTCTCCCAGTAGTGTGACATCATGGACTGTGAGGAGTGGGTTTGCCATGTAGCCTTTTCGCATTCTCACTCGTGTTAAGTGAGGCAAACTCAAATCTTTTTTAATGATTGACGAACAATATGAAACCTTCCCACAGACCCATGCAGGGGCATCTAGCTCTAGCTCTCGAGGTTCAGCAAAACAACCAACGCAAAGGCATAGATTAAAGGAAAAATGACGTATTCTATGTGGTGATTCTGTCGTCGCCATTAGAAACATAATAACAGAAGGTGTTTCCAAGGTTACAGGTTCATAGCCTCCTATTGATGGTGAAACAGGGTTACCAGCTACCTGCACCCAGGACCTCTATCCCCGTCTCCTACATGCTTCTACTGAATAGCCGGGCCAGGTTGGCTATTCTAACTTCCTATGGTTGTTGGCAAGGCAGCAAGGCTACCTACAAGCTGCCTGGATCCCACTCAGGAAAAAAACCCTCAGCTACTAAAGTGCTGTATGGAACCACTTTAGAATCTGGCAGCAGGTCAATGCTTCTGGCACTGGGTTCCTCTAACGTGGCTTTAAAACATAGACTACATCTGCACTTCTTTATTGGAGATCTCTTTTTAATTACAACTGTCGCTACTAGCTCCTTGTCTCAAAAAGCCCAGCGTGTCAGTGTCAGACTTCAATTGGTGCTAAGCAGTCTAACACAACCCCGTTGGTAGGCTGCAAGTACTGGTAGTGGGTAACTTCCTGGTTAGGCCAGCAGTTAAAAAAAAAGCAGAATCGCTTGGCAGGTACATCTCAGATAACCCATGTCTAAACTCTCACAATCTCGTTTAGTAGCATTCATAAGACTGGCTGTAACTGGTAATTGGACATAACAAAATTAAGAGAAATAATTACGAGGTACAATCTCATGAATACAACAATTACAATAATAACAAAATATACAGGCCTACATGCTTTTAGATTCATCTCGAATTGTACACGTTATTAAGTTAATAAGACTAACAGCCAAGTTAGGACAAACCATTGAAATTACAAATGAAAACAGCTATACATGGTCACACCAGAATACCGAACCAAACATGACCACGGCAGCACAGATGGCCAGAATGCCATCAGACTTGGGCAGACTGAGTTTGGCTGAGCAGTGTCTTGGGAACAAAGCTTTTTAAATGAGGCGGGGTGAGTGACAACTTGAATGTTATACATGTCATGTCAAAACCACTGTACTGTACTACAATGCAATTGTACATTGAATGTGCTACAAACCATGCAAATGAACATGCTTAAATGATCAAATTCAAAACAAAAGCCTTCTCGGCCACCTTACAAACCAGCAACCTCATGGCTTTGCAACCGGCACTTTAACTTAAACGGCAACACCTGTGGTGCTGAACAAGCCTTGGCTCAGCACCTAGAAACGACTGCTGCCCCCTGGGGAACGGAGTGTAGTACTGTTTCCTGAGGAGAGAGCTGCCTTTGTACTTACACTAACCCTATAAACAATAGGGTTGGTGCATGTCTGGACATGTTTATTGTGGTGCAACAGCACTTTACCAGTTGAATGTTTAAGAAACTTTATGAGATTCTTGACACAAGACTTGTCAGCAACTTCCTGCACATGTGGGCAACCCTTTCCGTTGTATTGGTGCGTTTCTATCCACGTCAGCAGCTTCAGAGCATCTGTGCAGCACCTGGAGAGACTTGTGTGTGCCAAGTCATGGCATCCACCTCTAAGTAACCTAATGTCTATCAGGAAGTGATTCGAAATAACACAAACCCTATGATGTGAGATGGTCTCCGGCCTCTTCATGAGTTCCCATCTAGACCTTAAATGGGGGAGCTACGCATGACAGATGGACATCCTTCTTCACAATTGGCCCAGCGGTTTTTCTGTTTTATTTAATGTAAGGACCCCTGTATTTTCTCCTGGGAATACCCCTGTGTATACCCCTTTATATGCCCCTCTTTATATACCAGTACAAATCCCTGTATGAAACCCTGAATAATCTCCTGAGTATACCCCTTTATGTGCCCCTCTTTATTTACCAGTACAAACCCCTGTTTAATCTCCTGTGTATACCCCTTTAAATACCCCTCTTTTCATACCAGTATAAACTCCCTGTATAATCTCCTGGGTATCCCCTGTAAATACCCCTCTTTATATACCAGTATTAACCCCTGTATGAACCCATGTATAATTTCCTGGGTATACCCCTCTTTATATACCAGTATTAACCCCCTGTCTCATGGTTATGCCCCTTTATATACCAACATAAACCCTCTGTATGAATCCCTGTATAATCTCCTGGGTATACCCCTTTATAAACCCGTTTATTTACCTATCGCACAATCATCAGTTTTGGTTTTAACACCCTCGGAACCAACTACTGGTAGAGCCCCCACATAAGACCCCAATAGTCATTTACAGTGATCTGAAAGGGTTGCCAATTATGATTTATAAAAAAGAAGAAAATCTCAAATCTCTTAAATTACATTCTGTTAGATAAAAGGAGCCCTGAGTGAAGAGACAAATGTGTTCTAAATGTCCTTTTAATTAAAGAAAGTTATACAACATCCAATAGCCTTGAGTATAAAAATTATGTCCTCGTTAGTCTCTTACGGCACCATAAAAACAATTTAAGACCTTTAATCCATGAAAGAAATTGTTGGGTTTTCTTTATTTAGGCCCAGCAACAACATCTCAATAGGGTTTAGGTTTGGACTTTGATCACGCCACTCTAGAACAGATCACCTAACACATCACCAATGGAAAGGGACAAATGTAGTCAAGTTTATATTAGGCAGGGCTGACCCAAATCTCTTAGATAAATGAGGCAGGAAACTGCCAATATATTTAAGCGAGAAGGCATACCATGGCCATGAAGGGGTTACCTGGTCTGCAGTGATGTTTAGATAGGTGGCAGGTGTCCAACGCCCACATGAATGCCCAGGGGTACCCAGCAGAGCATCACCCCCCCCACTGGCATGGGGTTTTACCACAGGGCATCTTCTCCTTTCTGCCCATCCAACACGTTGACTACAATAGCTGAATATTTGTTTACCATCTATTCTACCCAGACCTCATGTTCCCTTGGAGGAGGTGATCAACTTATTTTCTTCATCTTTGAGCGGTCACACGTTTTGGCTTATCAGTGTGTACCTCGGCTTTTAACCAATCGGCATTCAGGATTCGAGCCACTCAGTTCACAAAATACTACAACCCACTAAAAAAACAAATTTAACGCAAACACTGCTCAAATATTCAGGAGGGAGCAAATGCTTAGGCCTACTCACGGTACTATCTTTTAGTTCAATGGAGTCCTGAAAGTTGCCTCAAAAAAGAGTGCACACCATACCACCTTAAAGGACTCATACATGTACACCATACCACCTTAAAAGGACTCATGCATGCACACCATACCACCTTAAAAGACTCAGACATGCACACTCTACCAACTTAAAAGGACTCATACATGCACACCCTACCACCTTAAAGGACTTGTACATGAACACGATACCACCTTAAAAGACTTGTACATGGACACCATACCACCTAAAGGACTCATACATGCACACCATACCACCTTAAAGGACTCATGAAAAAGCTGATTCCGACAATGCAATGTAATGTAATAATAATTTCCCCTTTCCACAAAGAAAGCAGTATAAAAGGCATAAACCTTTCCAAATCAAATAGGTTAAACAAATTCTAAAGGTTTACTTTCTGACATGAAATTTGCTTTAAGGACACACCAGTGATTGGCTTGTGGGTAAACTCTAAGGTCTAGGGTTGTCCAATAATGGGATGAAACCCAAAAGAGCAATCATGTAGGCTTATAATATTTACTGGTGTGCAACAATCACAAACAAAAAAGGATACAGAGCTGTCATATGTCCAAAAACAGGCCTAGGCACTTTCATGCATTTGAAATTATTAAGCAGCACTCTGCAGGAAAAAAAACATTTTTTTAAAGCTATCCTCAGAATATCTTATAAGATATCAAAAAGATCAAGTGGGGGAGAAAATAGTTTACAGCCACTTCCTGTGAAAGACATGACTCGGTCTTATATCAATGGTCTTATATTGTAATGACTGCATTACAGTAACACTATACATAGCACATATCTAAGATATTCACTGACTGAAAATGCACCACTGACTGAAAATGCAAACTGACACATATTTAAGGGATCTCTATCCTTGTGGATAGAGATCCTGACAAACCAGAACCTGACAAACCAGAAAATTCCTGATCCTAAGCCCAATGATGCATTTGACCTTAAACCCTAATCTAAATAAAACAGCCTAAAACACATTTTAAAGATCAAATCTTTTCATATAAAAATGTGTTTTCCTGTTAGTCCTCAAAGTAGTGAGACCGGTGTGCACACACACACGTCCCAGAAGCTGAGCTAGGCTTTCATGTACATGTTTTATCATCTTTTGCTCAGTCAGAGCTGGCTCCCTAGGGGACAAACTTCCTGCCCTGCCAGTGTCAGAGCTTTATCACAGTAAACACAGCAGGCCAAATCCACGTCTCAGCAACCTCACCCGGCCTTCCTCCAAGGAGTGGGTTGTGGATTCCACGGAGACCTATTCATAGAACGAAGACATAGCTTAAACACAGCTCTGGAACTGCTCGTAGCCACTTGTTACTATGTAGGTTTAATACCACCAATGACATAGACCTGTAAATGCTCAAAGCTAGGATACAATTTTCTACGTTAGTTTTGTGATTTACCAGTAGTTCTATTGTCCACGACAACTTAAAGTGTCTGAACCCTTAAAGGAAGGTTTCCCGAGGCCTGCATTAGCGGCACAGAGCTTTGGCATATGAGATATTTTATGTTTATTTCATTATGATTGTTGAAGTATCAGCCACATCTGACTATAATAGCTGGGCCACCTCCCAACCGCTGTCAACAAACATGTCATGCCACCGACTTCCACACAAAGTCTTCAGGGAAGGGTAGAGTCCTGGCAGAGTTTTGCTCTCACTCAGTATCAAAACAAACAAAGAAGTTGATCCTGGACTAAGAAATCGACTAAGGAATCATAACCTGGGCAGAAAGACTGGAGAAGAAACGGCCCGTCTGCTTTGCATTTTCATTTTTACCTTACCGACCTTTTGCACATTCACACACAAAAGCATATTTCAAAACATCCACACACACATACAACATGCACATACCGAAACACCAACACTCTCCAAGCACACACATTTTACATTTACATTTATTCCCAACACATTTTTTAAAAGTCAAATTATGTTAAAGTATGTCATTGTTAAAGCTTTTAAGTACGTTAAAACGTTTCACTACTTTACGGACTGTGCCTTTAGAGTTTAAGTATGTCATTGTTAAATCTTTTCAGTACGTTAAAACTTTTCATTACTTTCTGGACTGTGCCTTTAGAGTTAAAGTATGTCATTCTTAAAGTTAAATTGGTTCAAAAACATTCCAATATATAAAAAAATTAAAAAGTACTGACAATTAGCACTTTCATATTTCAGTTTTAAAAGCAACATAATAGTTCTAAAAAAGCAGAATTGTCTGTGCATTGGTCATAAACACTGCATGTGTGTCAAGGGGAACAGTCTCAAAAAGCATAACAGCACAGAAAAGGCACAGATTTCATTGGCAAAGAGAATGATCACCAGTTGAAGCCACCTGACGGGTGGACGAACACCCAACCAGAGAGCGGAAAAATTACCCCAAAATGACTTGGTAGAAGGAGAACCTTAACTGGACCCGTAAGCAATGTACAACAGTAATATGGTCTGATGGGTCCTCTTAATATTTCCTACATCCAGACAGATTGGCGTTTGGAGAAGGAATGCCCACAATGTCTGCTGCCAACTGTTAACATGGTGGGGGATCCATAATGGTATGGGCAGCCCTATCGTGGGAGTCACGGTTGTACAGCATAATGTCCAATGAATTGGGCTATTTGACCGGACCAGATGCACCTTACCAACTTGAATGAAGCAGATAACCTCCCTCAGCACTCAAAACATTGGAGGAATATTTTGTAATAGCCAGTATTTCATAGGGACCAAATCACAAGCTTTTCAATACACCAGTCATTATCTGCCATAATGTATAAGCAGCATATGCAATGTTTATATTTAAAATATTTTTGGACAGTTAAGTAGACAGAACAATACAATAATTCTTACAAATAAATATAATGCTTGTGTTTCAGACTGAATGGCTTTGCCCAGATTCATTTTAAATATTATTATATTCAGACATGTTTTGCTTTATTGAATGGAAAAGGGGTAAAAGGCGGAGGGGTTTTTGCGGAAAGAGCCAGAGTTCAGATTCAAACCATGCTAGAGGGGTATATGTGCTATGGAGGCAGAACGTTGACTGGACCACCCTGGGCCACAAGACTACAGTTGTTTTTGTAGCATATCACAAACTTATTGAGGCTGACCACGGTCCTTTCCAAGTGCGCAGTGTGTTTCCTGCTCAAACCTGCATCTATAAAACAACCATCAGATAAATACCTTAAGCTTCATTGTCCACCACCATAAAATTGGGGAGGAGACTATGAATCTGAATTCATTTGTGCAGACGCGCATAATTAACCAGGAACATTTTACCACTGGCCCAGTTTGGCTAAATTAGTGTTAATGAAGTAATATGCCATAGAGATTTAGCCTTTTCTAGATTACCCTCATTGGCCAAATGGTGGCATTATAAACAGCGATTGAAAACGGCGCTCTGGCTGGGTGTACACTAAATAAAGTACGCCTAGGTAAATTGGTAAAATGTAGACAGCGCAAGGTCACATCTCTTACTCTGTAACTCTATTGAGTACACACCGTGCGTACACCCCTCTCCACATAACTCTATTGAGTACACACCGTGCGTACACCCCTCTCCACATAACTCTATTGAGTACACACCGTGCGTACACCCCTATTCACATAACTCTATTGAGTACACACCGTGCGTACACCCCTCTCCACATAACTCTATTGAGTACACACCGTGCGTACACCCCTCTCCACATAACTCTATTGAGCACACACCGTGCGTACACCCCTCTCACCCCTGCCTAGATTGAATGCCATTTTAAATTTAGTAAAAAATGTAGATGTGTCTTTCGCGGAGGATGACATTCGCTATTGCATTGTTCATAAACTTTTTGGTAAGGACAAAATATACAATTTCTTTATATCTTTAAAGAAATCGTGTCTGTATGGTGTTGGTCAAGTTAATAAATATCAAAATGTTGACCTAAAAATTTTGTCGTAAAAACAACACAAACATATTTGCAGATTTTGTTCCCCTAGAGAAAGTAACAGTCACTATTCTCACACAAGCACTGTCTTTCAATAACTAAGTCCTACACCTTGTCTATTGGTATAGGGACTGCCAACAACCCTTACCTTCTGTTTCCTACAGTACCTTAATGGGAGACTTGCTAGCTGCTATCCACAAGGCACTCAGACGAACACAGGGACCTCTTAAGTCTCTCATATAAAATGAGAGGTGCAACTGTTCCCGACCAGTCTAACTGACAGGGTCAGACAGACTCGCATTGGTCATAACTCCACTCTGCCCAGCCCAGCTGCCCTTATCTTGGCAATTAGAGCCTCCCTGCCTGGCCCAATGACATGCCAGTCCAACGGTATGCAGACTAGGTCTGAAATGCTGGACAGAGATAACTAGCAATTGTTGTTTTCAAATGGCACTCTGTACTGTGTGAGTGTGAGAGAAAGAAAAAGAGAGAAAATGTGATGATGGCACTTTCCATAAGCTCCTCATGACTGGGGGGGGGGGGGGGGCAATTTGATACTGGGAGGGTTTTTTGTGCCTAATTAGAAGTTCATTGATGACAGTCCGTACAACCGGAGCCAAATACATTGAAACTGCCATAATAAAATTGCTTACCTAAGGCACACTGGACAACAATACATGCATGTCACCAAGCATCCCGGTA
>JACXGK010003878.1:0-14313 GCA_016801125.1 Novumbra hubbsi | reverse complement strand
AGCTGATACTTAGCCTGGTCTCAGATCAACAATTGATGGCTAGACACCACAAACAGATCTAGGACCAGGCTAGCTGATAATGGATCAGGTGTCAGCCTGTAGTTCCCCTGATGACTGGGCCTCGGTCCAGGAGCCCGTCTGGCAGCACATACCAAACTGCCTGATGGGAAAAATCTAGGTCTCCCTGATCTAGTCTACGTCACTCCTCACGCTTCCTTCAGCAGTCAATAAATACAGGCTTAATTGAAAGTATGTGTTGGGATGGATGAGTCCCTTACGCAGATGAGGAGAGTGAGACAAATAGATATTCCCCTCATCCATTTCCTTAATTTAAATCACACATGTAATATGTGTATATATACATATACATGAGTGCGCACACACACAAAAGTATGAAAACTATTGTGGAAAGCTGAAGTATTGATTAATAAGAGAGAGAATAAGAGCATTGTATAAGAGAGAGAGAGATATACCTAGCTACCTACTTCATCCTCTCAGTGATGTACTGTATTTAGACAGTAGAAAAATGAAAGATGTGCTAATACAGATCTAAAATAATCCTAACCCTAGGCTGATTGAAGGAATAGACAAGCGTTACTCAAAGGTCAGATGTTGTCACGCCCACACAAAAGGAGGTGTTCTTGAACGGTACAGCAGACAGACTGTCACTGATCTTGTGTTGGTGTCTTTCTGGTTAGGTGAATTGAGGACAACGATACTACAGAACATTCTGGGATCTATAGAGCAGAGACCTCGATCTCCCATTTAAAATAAGGCCATGTGCTGTTCTGTGACTTTCCCAGACCCCTGTCCCAGGAAAGTCATGCTGAGAGTTAAAACACATGAGATGAGGATGCAGGTGAACAGCCGGGACCCATCGGTTAATACTTCCTATCATCCCTCCCACGGGATTCCCACCCTTTCCATTCCCCCCCACCGCTGGACCTGCCTCTGGACCCGCTCGTCTCACCAGAGACCCAGTGGAGGCTATTTATAGCCTCTCCAGTCCCCCAGTGAGAGGAGCCTTGGTAATGAGCTCAGTAGTGCAGCACAGCAGCAGCACAGCCACTGACAACCACTGGGGCAATATGGCTGGAAAACAGGTTCCCTTCTCTCTTTCGGACCTCGGGAACGATAATAATGATGGTCCTCCAGCCCATAGAGCACAAGGTGAGCCACATCCTCCCTTGAATGGATCACATTCAATGCACAGACACAATGAAGCCCCGGGAATGGTGGAAAAACCCTATGAGGGAGTACCTGACAACTAGTCTGTTTTGCATGGATACCTTTGATCCAAAGAAAGGCACTGCTCTCTTTATAGTGTACAGTATCCACTCCCGTTCATGGATCTGTGTACGTAAAGGCGACCAAGTGAGCCATGATCAAACCACACCAGTTAGAAATGCAGACTCTGTGGCAATTTTTAAGTGTCTTCTAAAGACGCATCTTTTCAGCATGGTTTTTGACTAGTGTAGCCTGGCCCAGGGGTTGAAGGTGACCGGAATGGCTCGATACTGTCCACCCTTGCTGTCTTGCTAGGTGGGCTCTCATCTCCACTGGGATACCTGCTCTCCAATGCCACTTGAGGGCGGAGTCACTGGCTTGCTGCTGTCTGTCCTTTGCGCCCCTCGAGCAATTCAAATGAACTCTGCTGGCAATACTCGGCCCTCACATAGGGTGGTTGCGGTTAGTCGATGTCCCTTTGGCTGATGCCTGGCAATGTGGGTGGATTGATTTCTTGCCTGTTGGGTTCTGTCCGAGACCTCCCTTGGATAGGGCCATAGTGTCACTGGACCCCCCTGTCTCAGACAAAAGTTTTTATGCTGCTATATTATTGTGCCGGGGGAGCAGGGCTAGTTCTCCTCCATAACTCTATGTTCTCCTCCTTAACTCTAAGAAATGCACTCTTTAACAACTCTCCTTGTCTCCTGTTGCGGTTCAACTTAGAAGGACGTGAAGTCTCAGCCTACACCTGTGGAGGTCCAGGCCCAGAAGACCTTGTCCCGAGCCCTCCTGGTTTTGCTGCAGAACAAGCAGATACCTGACTATTCCAGCTGCTACTCTGCTGACCCCCCCTCCCAACCTAGATGATCCTGACGATTCCGGCTGCCACCAGACTGAACCCCTAATCAACTCACCCTGGACTGTTCCTGTCCTGCCAATCTGATCATGCTTGTCCTCGAGATCAGGCATTTTAGACTCTGGACACAGCTCATTTGAATTTATTTATTATTAGCAGTATTCTTAAACATCACCCTGCACAGCCACAAGAGGTATGGCCACCCCTTTGAGCCTGGTTCCTCTCTAGGTTTCTTCCTACAATCCGGTCCCCATAGGGAGTTTTTCCTAGCCACTATGCTTCAATCCTGTTGTTGCGTGCTCACTGGGGTTTTAGGCTGGGTGTTTTTGTAAAAGCACTTTGTGACAACTGCTGTTGTAAAAGGGCTTTATAAATACATTTGATTGATTGATTGATTGACCAGGGAGAGAATTGACAGAAAAAAATCATATGTAAAAGTGGCACAAAAGTTGAGATGCTGTGTAAAATTCGAATGAAAACCAAGCGCAATCATGTGCAAATAATGTATCCCTGAACTGCATTTAACTGAAAATAGTACAAAGACAACATATCACATTAACCTGAGACGTTGTTTTTGGAAAAACACATCAGAATTTGATGCCAGCAAAACGTTTCCAAAACGTTGGCAGGGGCAGGTTTTACCACTGTGTTGCATTACCTCTTCATACGATACTCTGTAAGTGTTTTGGAATTGAGGAGACCAATTGATGTAGCTTTTAGAGTTAAATGTTTTCCCATTATTGCTTGATACATGGATTTCAGCTGCTCAACTCGAAGGGGTCGCCGTTGTCGCATTTTCATAATGTGTCAAATGTTTTCAGCTGGTGACAGTTCTGGACTGCAGGCAGGCCAGTTTCAACTCTTTTTCTACAGAGCCGTGCTGTTGTATACATGCCGAATGTGGTTTGGCGTTGTCTAAACAAGGCCTTCCCTGAAAAATACATTGTCAGGATGGCAGCAAATGTTGCTACAAAACCTGCACATCTTGTTCAGCATCAAAGCCTCACTACGTAGAATATTTTCAGTAAAAAAAACGTTTTGTCCCCTGTAAACATGCAGCGTAAGCTAATGGGGCCCTCTGAGAGCTTTTTTTGCAATGCAGACAGGTCAGCACAAGTAGAATGTAAACGTGTAACTCTGAAGCGTGCCGCTACTTTCCATAAAACTCCAATCTGGAACCTTATTCACTATAAGGAATTGGTGTGGAACTTCTTTCTGACCGGTGAGTAATTACAAAATGCTGTACTTGTTTTTTTACTAAACATTTTGATAGATTGGTGCTTTCACAGATGTGCAAGTCACCCATGCCATGTGCACTAATGCACCCTAATATCATCACGGATGCTATGGTCCCTGTCCCCTTTAGCCCGGAGGACTTGGTGTCCCAAATTCCCCGAAATTCATTCATTCATTTTGATTATTCAGACCACAGGACAGTTTTCCAATCAGACCACCTTCAATGAGCTTGGGCACAAAGGCAGTGGCATTACTGGATCTTATTTATATCTGGTGTCTTCTGTGCATGGTAAAGTTTGGACTCGCATTTGTGGATGCAGCAACATACTGTGCTCACAAACAGTATTTTTGTGAAGTGTTTTGTGTCTGTTTTTAATGCAGTGCCATCTGAGGGCCCAAAGATCACGTCCATCCAATATTGGTTTTAGGCCTTCTCAGGATTCTCTAAATCTATTTGCCTGCGCAGTCTTTTACAGAGTGGTAAACACCTCCACATATTTACTTCTGAAAGACTCTTTTTATACAAAATCATGTACACTATACATTTCAAAGCCCAGGGTTCTGCCTCGTGTTTCTGTAGACATAAAACCTTCTTTCTAGCTAAGAATAACAAGTTAGGCCAAGTTGTCCAATACTCTAATATTTAGTGTAAAAAAAAACATGTGTAATAACCTACAAATAGAACAAGCATAAATATGACAAGGGTTGCTTTATTCATAATATTTTCTCTTTTTATTGCTCTACTATCATCCAAGGAAGAATATGGGATTCTAGAACTGAAATAGGTCATTTGTTTCCCTTTTTATAAAAAAATTCTAATTTGGTTGGTTGTTTGTGAATAACATGACCCTAATGATTGCTTGTAAATGTTCAATGAGTTGCCAGTTACTTATTGGGCTAGTAATCTTGGTTAACCCTGAAGAGCCCAGCCAGAAAAGTGAAGAGGTCTTGGAAAGTGAGGAAATTCTATGAAAAACAACAAAATTTAAATGTGCAGTATAGTTTATGCCTCTAGTCTAATGTAAGGGGAGTGTAATGTCAAAACTTGACTACTTTATTAAATGTAGATTAATATAAGAGACAGCATCTCACTGTAGAACAGCCAGTTCAGCACACAGTAGCTCAGCCATAATGTCTGTCATAACGAAGCTCTTAGGAATCTATTAAAGATGTAAACAGGAGACTTCAAAAAATGACTAAAACCAAAAAACTTCTGAGGAACACTAATGAGGAACAAATGGCAGACCAAGCATGTTAAAATACTGCAGTAGCTTTTATAAGCAGTGCTGGACATGAATGTTTAAAATATGTTACGATCGATTGATTGGTTTATAGTTCAGAACCAAGTGGGATCTATTTATTATTATGATAATATAATAAAAGAAAAAAATATCTGACAGAAACTATTTCTTGCTAACTTGCGAATTGTTGTGCACTGTGTACAAAGAATTATGCATTAGTCATGTATTGTTACTGCATAGCCACGGCCTTTCAAATTCACAGGTAGAGGTATCTGCAGCAGACAAAAAAATCTACACCCTGTTGAACTTCAAACAGAGATACACAGACGAGCGGAAGCATCTGAGCTCTCCACAATAGGAACAGGTCCGGTTTGAGCAGTTATACATCCACCCAATCTGCAAACATGACATGAAAGATGTCTACAACGAGCTTTACGACGACCACATAAGAAATGCTGCACCATTATTTAAAACGTCGATTCCAGCTGACAATACATATTTTTAAAACCCGTAAATATACAAAAACTGTGAGCTGAGGCTAACCCAGAGGTTGTCACGAGCCAACGAGTGAACTACTGTACCGCTAACCATCTGGTCGTTCTCACACTGTCTTAGCAAACTTTACCAACGTGTACGACTTAATGGCAAAAACTGAGAAGATGGTGTTTGAATGTAAAACATTCATATTTTTGTCAAAACAACGTAAAATAATGGACACATGTACCCTCACCTCACCTGTTCTTTTTAGTCCTGGCGCTGGCGTACTCGGTCGTTCCTGCTGATGTGATGATGCTCGCGCGTGAATATAGTACTGCTCCTCCAGGTGGAGCGCGCGAGTTTGGTGCAGTGTCTAGAAAGACTTCTGGGTAATGTCGTTCACAAATTGTGTTCATTTTTAAAAATAGCTTCCTTATATAATCCTAATTGTATATGTATTTTTCTAGTCAAGTGAGAAGTGCTCTAACAATATTGGTCTAAGATTATGTCTCATGCAATAATCTAGATTTTTATGACGTGAAAATATTGCTCTAAGATGATATATCTCATGCAGTGCTTTAGATAAACGTATGATTTTCATTAACAAAGACGGTGTATACAAATGTTTAGCATTTTGTGATAATGTTTTTCAAGACTGTACATTCAAATGTTTAGCATTATGTGATTATGAAGGTCAATTACATATCCAGGAACCTACTTTGTCGAATCTGCTGAGAAACCCTCATTGTGCACTAGCATGCTAACGTAAGTAGGAAATTGTTGTTCCTATACATTGACAAAGTTTCCCGAAAATAATTAAAACAGAATGTTAATTGTAATCTATTAACTAAATCGTTTTTTAGGTGTAAATAGTATTTACCTTACGATTGAAGCGGCCATAAACTTGGCGAATCTATAGTTTCCATAATCTCTTGAATTTACCAGCACACAGTGACGCACACACATCATGGCGTCGACCGTGGACGGTGGAAATGGCCCTGTGTCCGATTCTCATCTCCCAACCTCGGCTAATTCGAACTATGAAGGTTCAACTTTTCAGTACAGCATGCTCTTGGAGCACCTCGTCGGGGAGAAGAGGCCGATTAAAGATTTGAATCCGACCGTGATGGGGGGTCTTCCCAATCCCATGAAAACCGACGACCAGAAGATGATCGAAAGAGGAATGGAGAGCTGTGCCTTCAAGGCGGTGTTGGCATGTGTTGGAGGTTAGCTAGTCTTTCACGTTTGTCAACAGTAATACACATGTGCCCGAGTTTCTTTAACCTTGTAGTTGCAACTAGCCTCTAGCTCGCCCTACCAAGAACAATAAGCAAAGCATTATAGAGGCTTGTTGCAATTTGCTTGTTGGGTGCGTACGTTTTTTGGGGGTGTAGTCACCCGAAATATCCATTCCATCACGATGACAATCATTGTAACAAGATGTCGTTTTTTTCTGCATATTAGTGGCCACGTCTGCGTTCTGTCAATGATGTTTATTTTCAGCATGTGGTTTCTGGTAGATAAGAGGCTTTGTTGCATAGCTCCCGTTCACAGGTCAGCGCAACAGTTATATGCAGAAAATGTAAACGTAATGTTCAAATTGAATTGCACTTGTGCTCTTGTACTTCACCGACCCCTTCCCATACTTTGGCCTTAATGTATCCTAAACTATGCGGTCGACTTGAGAGGATGAAACCCCCATCTCTCAGAAATCCCTGTATATCCTCTGCACTAAAGTCCTTAACACAAAGATGCCTCACCTCATCTGCTGCAACCACATCAGTGAAACACACTGTTCAGTTCCGACTAAGATTCAGTGTTTATTGATATTCTAATTAAATGGTGGCTATAGCTGACACAAATTGTGTCTTTTTCACAGGGTTTGTTCTTGGGGGAGCATTTGGTGTGTTCACAGCTGGTATAGACACCAATGTAGGATTTGACCCTAAAGACCCTATGAAAACACCCTCAGCACGAGAAGTCCTCAAAGACATGGGCCAGAGGGGAATGTCCTATGCCAAAAACTTTGCTGTCATTGGGGCAATGTTCTCTTGCACGGAGTGCATTATTGAGTCGGTATGTTGAAGTTTTGAGACCCTTTTTTGTCTTTGTTTATAATACTTAAGACAATCACAGTAGCAAAGTAAAAATAGTCTATCAGAATCAGAAAAACTTTATTGCCAAGAACATTTGCATGTACAAGGAATTTTCTTTGGTGCTATGGTGCATGACAACAAAAACAGTAAGTGGTATGGAATTAAAGTAAATATAAAATGTGCAAACTTTTACTTAAGTTAAACTGTCCGTGGACGGATTGATCTAATATATTGTTCTAGTCGTGGTCTGAGAAATACAATACAGAATGAAAACAGCATAGATTGCTATGCTGCTAATTTGCTATTAAGACAGTCTCACACTGACCCCTTGTGGTTTGTGTTTTACACTACAGCACCGGGGTAAGTCAGACTGGAAGAACGCTGTCTACAGTGGCTGTGTTACTGGGGGAGCCATAGGATTTCGAGGTGAGTCGTCTATCTACTTACAGTTAGCTTCTATCTACTTAAAAGACAAATTCATTATTTAGGACCCTGATGTTTTATTTTGACAAGACAAGCTTGAATTATAATGGTGCAGATGTTCTAGAAAAGATGTAATTCAAAATCCTATTCAACATTGCTAAACATTTTTTGCAAGACAAGATATAAGTTGGGGTGTGTGGTTTGCTATACAAAAAAGCTTGCTAGCTCTCTTTCGTTATCTACCAAACTATCTATGGCAAACTGCTGTATATTAAACTAACCTTAAACGTTTGTGATTAAAAATACTAGGTTGGAATTTGGAGGTGGGGCATTTTTATTTGAACTGGAATACACAGACATGAGAGAATGATCAGGAAAACATTGGATACATTTGTGTAAAATAATTTACAACTTTGGAGATGGTTGTAAATAATACAGTTTGATGTGAAGACATTTATCATGTTATTGAGAGGTTGTCATGAAATGGTGTATTTTGCCTATAAAGTTTCGAAAAACAAGGTAAGTAATTAAAACCTATTGATAGTGAAAAATACTGATTAGGGTCCTAAATACTGATAGTCCCTAATTGTCAATTCAAATGTCCCACGCATTCGTATCACAACTAGTTAAAAGATAATTGGTTGTCTGATTGTTTACCTTCTTATAGCTGGGGCAAAAGCTGGAGTGCTTGGATGTGGAGGCTTTGCTGCCTTCTCTGCTGCTATTGAGTACTATCTCCGGTGAAAACCCAGGGACCTTCTTTTCCTCTGTGGACTATGGTTGTGGGATCACTGGCCCAAAAACAAAGACCCTAGACCTTATGAAAGAAACACATAAGGACACTGAACTGCAAGTGCAGATTATGAACACGAGGATTATGGACATCTGAACAGTTCCACACTGGTCTTTGACTGACAGGATCCTGGGCACTGTTCACTTATGTGATGTCATACTGGGGGCCAGGCCAGATTTTTGTGGCCCACAAAGTATTCTGGCTTTGCCTTTGTCTAAAAGTTGAAATTCATTGATATGATGCTGTTATCATTATAGTTACTCCCATGTATTGTGGTTGCAGCAAAATTCAAGCTTTTAGATGTTGAGGGAAAACTTAGATGCATTTTCACTGGCAGGATTGCTGACCTGATTAGTCAAATAAAGATCTGCTGCTTGCTATTTGACACTGTATTGCATATGTTCACGGGATAAGGTTTAGTTCAAATCAATGTCTTGACATTTTCTGACAAATCAAGCCATCTTAGTATAAAAGCAAAACTGGCAAATATTTTACATGTACATTATAACAATCCACCCAATTTACTGGACTAAAATTTATAGGGGGTAACAAAAGTCTGCACACTTACTGAATATGCAGATTTTGTTTATGTAATGGCTGATATCCAGAAAAATCACATCTGACCTTGTTCACCTTTAATACATTCTTGTAACCAACAAGGGAAATATCTAACATTGGTCTGTTTTTCACTATGCAGCTTCAGAGGGTTACATTGCTTTTCCTCTACTTAATGATATGATAGAAATCTGTCTACTACTTTAATACATTTTCTGTTACAATGAAAACATCATTGTCTTGTACATACTATAATTATTTTGTTATAAATGTGGCCATAGGTTTTAGATTATTTTAACATCTCCAAAGATGTTGAGCAAATGAGAAATGTTGGAGATGTTAGAAATGATACTGAAATAGTTTTGGTTACAAAATCGTATTCATGCCTGATGTGATTTGTTTTGATATCCACCTTGACATCAACAAAAAATGTTGTGTGGACTTGGTATTGACTGTAAGATACCATATAAAGAGGCTGTATGTAGAATGCATAGAATGAATTGCATTCCAACCAACTCTCCCCAATCCAGCGAGGTAAAGTTTTTCTAATAGGTGTTTGTTTTGTCTATACATGGATATTGAGAAGTGTTACCTAATGTCCACTATTACTGCAGATAAAATGTTGACATTGTCTGATATTTCAATGAACAAATTCTACATATTTGCCCTTAAAATACATTGTTTATTGAAGGTAATTGTGAAATGTGTTGAAAGACTACCCACCCAGATATACAGATCTTAAGATTATTTTAATTTATTTAAATGGTGAATAATAAGTTCTGATCTGAATAACCTATTTGAAGCCGTATTAAAAATGTTAACTATATGTACATATGTGTGGTTTATTCAGTCATTGTTATAAAATTCTAGTCTTGTGAAAAGGCATAACCCCTGAAACATGGGTATTTGAGCTCAATTCCAATAACATTCATTGATAAAGGTAACCATTATTTCAAATCTTATAAAGGTAAAAAATTACACAAAAATAATGACACTTGAAATGCCTTGTGCAATTATAATAAACACATCCAATTTCCTACAGAAAAATATAGTACACAGCTACCCTTACCATCCATAAAAATTATAAACTAGGTCTGGTTTGGTCTCTATGGTTGTGGGGTAACGGATGATTCCAAGAGCATAAAACCTATTCGAGGCCCTCTAAAGAAAGAGTATTTGAGTCTGGGAGGGGTTACAAACCCCTTTCTAAACAATTTGAGGTACATTATTCCACTGTCTGACAGATCATTTAAAAAACTGACTGATGTCCTGAATGTAGAAATGCAAATACACACGGTAACCTACCAAAACCCTAGAAACTGGACTGAAAATGTTTTCTAATCACATTTTTGGTGGGCAAACTAACCATTCGAATCAGAAATGTGTCCTTTAATCCTATGTGTAATCTCGCTAAGTCAGGATGTAGCGGCCTTCGACAATGACTGCAGGAATACCTATTTGCGGTCCTACAGACCATATTGGGTATGGCTTCTCAAAATGGATCCAGCACTTGGCATAGTCCAAATCCATGGTCAACTGTATGTTACTGATAAAGTGCCAATATATTGACTCATCCCATAAAATGCAGTGTTGCACAAAACCAAACAACTTAACAAAAGACAATATTTTTGGTACCCTTTTATTCATTTTACTAAAAAAAGAAAAAAGTTCACATCGACATCTACCCTTGTTAATACAGTATACTCAAATTCTTCTCAAAGGAAGTAAAATACAACATTTTTATTTTAGTCATATTAAAAATATCAAATAGACTCATCTAACAGTGCTTATTTCAAAATATGTTTCAGGCTTGATAGCAAAAAGGATTGGATTTAAACAGCATGGACGGGACACTGCCTGTTCTGCAAAATAGCAGTAAAACCTACGTTTGTGTTACCCAGCCTGATTTGATTGACAAACCGAACATGCAATGAGGGCATTGAACTACACAGATCATCCCATTGATTATAACAGGTGTCATTTGACACCTGGAACAGACTTACAATGGAATGATAAGGGAAAAAGTAAATGTTCCATTCATGTTAAATGTTTAGTTCCATCAAACCCTCATTTTACATACTTATTTTTGAAAGAGTAGTTCAGAATGTACACTTTGTGTTCCTGTGATGGTTTCAGTACAGATCGGTCCCCCTTGGCTGTAAAAGAGAAACCTAAGCGAAACAAATCACTACCTGACAAACTTTAAACAACAGACTCCTTGGAGCATTCCTCTAGTTGTATTTGACTGTACAGGCACATGTAATATATATATATATATAGATATATATATATTCATAATAAATAGGGCAAATTTGGCCAAGACTCAAACAGACGGAGGGCTGCCTCTCTTGTATTTGCATATGGAGAGAAAATGTAAGTGGCCATTCAAAAACATGCCTTCACTGGTGCCTTGCAAACTCCAACAGTCCTCAAAATCTAGCTTTACCACACACACACACACACTCTCTCTGTTGCACTTGTACACACAGCAATCCTCCTTCACATGCACAAAGCCAGAGAGAAAAAAAAACATACAAAGGAACTACTAAACAAATAATATTTATAAAATATGTAAATGCCATTTTCTCTGAATGCCTCTTAAACAACAGTCAAGAGGAGAAAAAGAGAGTGAGAGAAGAAAATCAAGTAACAGCCCAGATCTGGGATCATAGAGCTGGTTTCTGGAGAACACTAGACCAGATCTGGGATCATAGAGCTGGTGTCTGAAGAACACTAGACCAGATGACCCACTGAGACCCAGCAACACTGCTGCCCCCCCCCCGAAACACAGATACAGAACGATGAAAGATAGATACGGACAGAAGGATAGAAAGTCTGTGTGGGCATTGTGGGTCAAAGATGGGAGGTCTGCTACTCCCTCCCCCCCGGCTCTTCACCAGATGGATGTACTGTAGTACTGGGGGACTGCTACCCCCCCTGCACAATGACCAGACAGTAGAAGACCAGGAGCGAGAACGAGCCCTTCTTCTCTCCCCTCACATCTGACTCCCTCTCTCTGGGTAATGTAGTGGGGGGGGGTGGGTGTTTCAGTTTGGAAAAGGGAGCTGAGGGGAAGGTTTGCTGATGGCTCTTCCTCTCTGGAACCCAGGGGGATTACACGTCAGTGGAGAAGTACAGGGTGTTCCGCTTCAGCTCAGCAAAAGAGATGGGAGGATGCTGCAGGTAATACAGCAACACCTGGACCTGAGGAAGACGGGGTACAAATACCACTCATTATTACCAAAGAAGGACTGGGATGTGCCTCGTTAGTGGCAATGGGACCTACGCAGTTTATTTGACTCAGGATGTGACTGAGCATCTCTATGTGGTGTCTGAGTAACTGTACACAGTCTACTGGGAATAACATCCATCTGTCGACTGGGAATAACATCCATCTGTCTACAGGCAATAACATCCATCTCTCTTCAGGGGATAAGATAAGCCACTGCCCTTTTTGTCAGACTTTACAGAAATGACTAGTTACTGTTTATATGCAGTCAAAAATAAGTCTGTTGTGAAAAGTATGTGTTTTCTTTCTCAGCACCAGGCAGAGATTCAGGAGAAACTTTACTCTAAATACAGCTGGGAGACCAGACCTAACATACTTATGCTGAATCCACATAACCGCTACAGCCATGTATGTACACACACACTTGTTTTACTATACTTCTGAAGATGTTTCTGGGACCAAAATGTATCTAGACAAAAAAAATCTCTAGCCCATAATATTAACCCTAACCCTAAATACATAACCCTTAATGCCAATCCTGAACCCTTACTAACTCTCATTAGAACCCTAAGTTTAAGGCGGACCCTAACCCTTAACGTCTAACCTTTACCCAAGCTAAAATGTAGCTCTTAATAGTACTAGTGAGGATAAGCAACATGTCCTCACTTTACCTGGTTTGCCACAGTATATTTGTGGGGACTTCAGGTCAAGTATAGTAAAACAAGCAGACCAACACACACACACACACACACACACAGTGATACTCGTTCACACACCAAACACAGATGTACGCACCCAAGTCACACTGACCTGTGCCATGACGTCATGTGACCAGATGTCAGAGGCCAGTGTGATGTGTCCCTTGGTGACCTCTGACTCAGAGGGCCGGAGCAGGGTAGGGCCAAACACTGTGCCCAGGTTGTGGAGGGACATCTTGTTGATGGGCTCCTTGTCAGCGACCCTGCAACGCACCAGACATGGGGAGGGATACGTCAGATGGGGAGGGATACGTCAGATGGGGAGGGATACGTCAGATGGGGACTGATCGAAGTCGTTTTGTGCCGTCTAGCTGATGAGCCCATTTCATAGTGTGTTTCGTGTCGGTTTCTTCAAGAACCATTGAAAGTCTAAGTTACCATCTGCTGTGACATATGTCTCTTTCCCCGGGGCAAAAGCGGAACCATTCATGTCACACATGTAATTCAATGGAGCATCCAGTAGGTGTCCAAGGCCAGAACTTAGACTGACATTCTGTTGAGGGACTGAAGAGTGTGCTTCACTGCTGGGTTTTCAAGAGCTGTACTGGGGTCAGGCCATAATAACAATCCTGACCCGGGGGTCTGTCTGTAAACTGAACCTCTGACATCTAACTCCCATTTACATTGCAGCAGCTACAGTTGTATTAGACAGCGTCATCGATCATTGTTTACCCTGTAGGAGAAATACCATAACAAGCACAAAACCCTCATCTTTTACAAAAACTGGTAATGGAACCCACTTTACTAACACTATAACAACATGATCGGCCACCCCTCAGAGTTTGGTTTCTCTCTAGGTAAGTTTCATCATATGGCTCTGGAAAAAAAATAATAAACCACTGCACCTTTTTCAGGATGAAAAGGAAAGTCCTTTTTCATTGACTAAAATGTATGTTCTGCCTACTGGACCATAACACCTTAGTCCAGCCTCCTTTACATCACCACAAAAACAGCCATTGTCTGTGTATGTAGGCGCGAAGGTCTTAGCTTCGTTGGCCAAACGTTGATGTGTCCTCTGCCCGTTTGCGGGCACCCATTCAGCAGCTAATGAGGGCTACCGCACTAAACTGTCTCAACAGGTGAACCTGATGTTCTCCAGACCAGAGTGTTAGAAAGGGACTGAAACACATGGACTGAAATATTCTGCCCTGAATTTCCACAAAGTCCTGACCACAAAACTGTCAGTAAACAGTCAGCAATACTAGTTACTAGCTCTTATTTATACATCTAGCGTACGTGGAATGTGTGCGTACCTCTTCAGGTGCTCCAGCAGGGTGAGGAAGGTGATGAGGTTAGGGTCGGGCAGCGAGCGTAGCAGGTGCATCATGCAGTTCTCCTTGGCGGCAGGGTCTGACAGAGCTGAGGAGGAAGAGGGGAACACGGGTTAGGAGTGACCCCTCACCACAGGAACACGGGTTAGGA